>JBAKGM010000365.1:40341207-40353999 GCA_037177215.1 Asparagus racemosus | reverse complement strand
CAGCCTTGGGCGAGCTCAGCCTTTAGGCGAGCTCGGCCCTAGGTGAGTTCAGCCTTTAGGCGAGCTCAGCCTTGGGCGAGCTCAGCCTTGGGCGAGCTCAGCCTTTAGGCGAGCTCAGCCTTGGGCGAGCTCAGCTTTTAGGCGAGCTCAGCCTTGGGTGAGTCCAAAGCAAGAGGGCGGGATGGCGAGGTCAGCTGGCGTGCCTCCAGGCGAGCTTGCTCTTGGGGGGGCGAGTTCGCTAAAGGGATTACAAGCAGGCGAGCCTTCCGGGTGAGGTGAGCATTTTTCACCGCCTACAAACACTTTCGGCTCTGTAGATGGCTTCTAAATAAAGAATTTGGCTCTTAGGGATTTCTCATATAAGGACTTATATCCGAGTCAAGTTCCTCTTTTACATCCTTTGATTTTTTAGAGTATCGTAGTTCATCATCATTTGATAGAATAACTACATCATGAACTTTGTAAAAATCAAGTCAACAACACTTAGTTTCAAGTCCATCTCACAATGTCTCCACCTTGATCCTTTTGTCCAAGATGGCTTACTGTGTTGTGTTTAAACTCTCGACATTTCATTGATTTTGAAAGCATCAAGGCAATCTTGGTGCTCAATGACAATCTCTGAATAGCCAATTGAAGAGAACTGATTCATTGCCAATTGTCTCCGTTCTGTTTCTATTGATGTTTGCTTGTCTTTTTGTGTAGTTATAGCTATCTTGTTGGCTCTTTTTAATGAACCATGGCTGATCTCAATATCAAACAAAGTATCTTCTATAGAAACTCTACTAGAAGGAGTAAAATTCAATGCTATGTTTGACTGATTTACCTCTTTTCGCAATTGAATTGCCTTGCGATAATTTTGAAATTGAGAAAATAAGATTAGGTTGTAATTTGCAGGTAAAAATCTGTATCACAACACTGTCTTCATGCGATGCCAAATACTAATCGGCTAGGAGAATTCGATTGATTTGGAGTTGATCCCACCATATCGCAACACCACGTCGCAACCTGCAAGCCACCAAAGGAACCTGCTTTCCATCTAAGATAGATTGGATATCAAAATACTTCTTGATGTGGTTCAACCAATCTAAAAATTCTTCAATATCAAAATTACCCGAAAAGTAAGGAATTTCCTTAACAAGGAATTTCCTTAACTCTTGTGGATAATCTTTCAGATCTAAATTCTCATCGTCTTGCTTTTGACGATGAGCACGAACACTAGCCCTAGCGGGTCGATCACAGGGAACATCCCGGGCACGCAAGTCATCATTGACTTCATTTCGGATCCATCTGTTCAAGGCAGTAGTCAAGTTCCTCATCGTCATGACAATTTCTTCAACACATCGATCTAGGGGATCAACTCGCTGCACAAGATCATTGGGTGGGTGATTAACCTCGTTATCGTTGGTGTTCATAGTAGGAAACAGCCTTCTCTGTACCAACTGATGTAGTATAAACGTAATTAAAAGAGATAGCTCCTCGTTTTTGTACGAGCGAAATGACACAAACCCTGGAAACCCTAGAAATAGAAAACTTTTGAAATTAATAATAACTAATCTAAAATCCTACATGATTTCCCCCCGTTATATAGGGTACAAAACAATAAAAAAGTACCAAACTATTCTTTTCCTAAACGTAAGAGAAATCCTTACATAAAAAACTTTCTATAAAAAACTAGAAAACAATTCCACGCGCAGTTGAGCCTGAAGACTAATAGCTTTGAACACAAATATTATTTGGAACCGCGAATTAGTTTAATGTATAGAGCGCTTTTGACCTTTCCAAAAATATATAATAATAAAGATTCTATAAAGCGAGTCAAAAGATATGATCCTCCAAAGTTGTATCTTAGAATCTGTTGGAAAATATTCTTTCGCTTCAATTGTCCTGCTCTCGCATGATCCGATTTCTTCCAAAAAAACATCAATTATTGCCTCCTTATCAAAGGGGAATATATGTCACCAAATTGATAATATGATTTTTGTATATAGCTATTTATAAAAATATTAGGGACAAATTCTTTTACTACTATTTATAGAGCGAATCTCCAAAGTAGTTAACAAAATAATATACAAATTAGCAAGTTTTATCAATTTTCTTTAATAGAGCTAGAAAAATTTTATATATGTGAAACATCTAATAAAGGTTTAAATCATCATGTGAAGGGACCTAAAAAAACGACACGAACAGTGTTATCAAGATTCAAAAGTTTTACTTTATCGTGAGCAGTGGACAAAGGGAAAAATTTTTACTGTGGCATAAATAGAGGTATTAAGGTTCCAAAATTTTGCTGTAGCATTAACATTATTTTTAAGTTTCATAAGTGTGTTGTTGCTTGAGAGGGAAGGTGGGATTAATATCCTGAATATTATGCTGTAGTATAGTATGAATACTGTTTACGGTAGTATTAATAGTGATTTTAAAGTTTTGCTTTTGAAGCTAAGAGCTTAAACAGTGGTTTTAAGGTTTTGCTTTTTACTGTAATATACAAAGTGATTTTAAGGTTTTGCTTTTAAGTTAAGACTTAAAAGGTAGTAGACAGATATTGTACGTGTTATATGTGCACTTGTCCCTTCAGTTCCTAAAAGCTATATCTGCATGGAGTGCATGTACTAATGAAACAGGATTGGGACTCTTGCGTTATGCAAATTAAAAATAAATGAGGAAGAAGACAAAGTGAAATGTGCTATTGCTATCCACGTATGGCTGGCTATATGTCAGAAGATTTTCTTAACTCTGCTTGATACCTGTCCTAGATACATTATTCTATGTTTTGATATATTATTCTGTGGTTTGATTGTTTGCTCATATTTTTGCAATAAAGGAGGCTTCCAGATTTTTTTTTGTTTTTGTTTTTTTATTTTTTGTTCTGGATCTTTGAACGTTGCTAATTGCTATCATGCCATTAAGCAGAAGGGGGCCAACAAAGAAACCAGAGGAAGGAAATCCTTCTTTTGGAAGTGGTTCTTATCTTTACAATCTTTTTTTTTTAACCTAATCTGAAATCGAATCGGGGACCGTGGGAGCCATGTTGAAACCTTCCAATTCAAGCCACCCGTGATAGGCTATCTTTACAGTCTCTTTTTGACCTTTTTTGTTTCTTCTTATTGATGTCTTATTCCTTGAAATAAAACACACAACTTTAAGTTAACATCCGAGGACTGTTCAGGTGTCTGATGTCTTATGCTCGAAGGTTAGGAACCGGTCCCTTAGGAATGAGGACATATGAATTTTTTGTTGCTTTCCTCTTCATATACCAAATGTTCTAATTAAAGATCTTAAACATACATATGAACATATCTGTTAAGCTAATCTTTATGAAATACCATAAATAACAGGCATTATATTTTTCATGTCTACTGTCTTAGAAATTTCTTTGTCATTATGTCAAGTTCCATGTTTTTTGTCAGCGTCGACATGTTCTATGTCATGTTTAGCATAGAATGATAGAATAAAATGAATGAAATTTGTTTGATTGAAAATAGTAATTTTTTTAGTACCTTTTTTTAGTCTTTCTTTCTATGAACAATATCCTAGGTCCTGATCAATAATATGCCCTTCATATACAGGTCGATAAATGAGATAAATGTATCTCAATTCTGGTTGATTTTGAAATACATAAAACTCAAGTTATATATTCTCTTATTCAATCATAAACTTAGTGGAACTGAACTACCTGTACATTTTACTAATGCATACACTTGCTTAGTTTTTTAGTGTTCAGCAATCGCAGATGATCCACAGTGCTGGTGCCTTCCTTAAAATGATGTAATGGGCCACAAAAGAGTACTATTGCCTTATAAGACACGTTTTTCGTGATTGATTCAAAAATTAACCGAAGAAAGTGATGCAGATTAGCACTAAACAGGTTGCTCGCAACTTTTAACCCATGTATATTTTTGGAACTTGTACATTCACTTTCCAGGTATTTTGCTTCCACTGAGGCTTGATAAAAGTTCAGGTATCACTTCAGCATGACTCCTGCACTAAGCGGGGGGGAAAAAAAAGGGCTCCATAGCCTGATATAGATGTTGGTAAAGAGCATCCATCAGAGGAAAGCAAGCTAAAAGGGATGCCCATTTGACCTCTATATAGAAACAAACATCAAAGGTGTATTCCAAAAGTATGCATCCCCACTCAAACTCACAAAGAATAAAAGGCAAGAGTGATGCAACTAAGCACACAACTTTTCCCCCCTCTTTTAAAAGGGACGGGGTGCCTAAAGCTTCACTCTAAAGATAAGGATTTGGAAGCGCAATTGCGAGCTTTTCGCCGAAAATATTCGCGTGCAGAGCTTCAACCCGCCTAACGGAGTGGAACGTTGAATATGTTCGACCTGAATCTTTAATCAATCGCTAGCGACGACTAAGACGTTGTGGGAGTAGCATCGGTCCCCCTTTAAGCATGCATTCACTATTTCTCTTCTTGTCACTGACTCGCTAGGGTTTTCACAAGGGAGTGAAAGAGGAAGGGATCCCATTATTGTGTACACCTGCCATATGTCAAGTGGCGCAGGGGATAAGCTTGAAGTATTTCGTGAAATATGTGCACTCGAACTTTTTCGAGCATGAGTGAGAAGAAAATGCATAAGTTCTCATATGTCATGATCAATTCAGATAAGAGTCAGAGGTTCGGATTCTATCATAGAGCAATGCGTGTAGAACAACAGCACGTAATTGATTGAGATATGTCTTGAGTTTACAGGCATAATATTGCGTATGATGAATATAGTGTCGTAATATGGTTAGAATGAGGGTCTTCTGTGTTCATGAGCATGATTTGACCTTGGCGCATTAAAATTTTGCTAACCATTTGGAATTTGATGCAAAATTGTAAGATCTCTTGTCTAATGTGGAGATAACAAGTTGTGGTCCTAGTGGCTAACTACTTGATGAAGTAGAAGACTAAAACTACCATCTTTTTGGCCTAAAGTGATGTGCATCTCAATTTTTTCACTTTTAGGTTCAGTCAAAAAAGATATGGCACTACTCAATTATTTCACAAATTTCCACCAACCATACTCTCCACAAACTTGGAGATGAGGAGGAGAGGACCATTAAAAAGAAATTGACCTGACAACTACTGTGGTATAATTGACACGAATGTAAGGCTAGTTTTTGGCTGTGAACACAAGGATTAGATCCCATTTGAATGAAGATATGGAGTGCAGGTCACAATATTTTCCCCTTGTTTGTTAGCACCAACTTGACATTGTGGAGCATAAATTCACTGTTATTCACAGTTGGCTGTTTGTCATTATGATAGGAAAACTATGCATGATAATAGTAAAGCTTTGAATCCATGTTCAATATATTTCGATGTCATATGCAGTCATCAAATACTCTGGTAGCATTTGGATATCATGTTGCTTTCCTTGATTCATGGTGCTTTTGTCAAAAACAAAACGCCATGCGTTTGAAAACAATTGTGATTTTTGGAGCTAAAACATTGTAAGCAAAAACACAACACCTATTTCAAAACACATTTTAAGTGTTTTGAGCTTGGTGTTTTGATTTTGAGTTTGAGGAGATATTAATATAATATTTAACATAATTTATTAAATAAAATTCAAAAAATTTATTGTCAACATGCTTATTATATTATAATATATTATATTATATTATATTTTTTATACTACAGTTAATGTAATATATTAGTAATATTTAGTAAATAATATAAAATATGTTACTCACTAAAATATCCTACATAATAATAATATAATAACATATTAAATGCTAATATTTAATATGTTCGTAATGTATAATATATTAATATAGTTAAATGAATATGAAAATAAAAAATTATAAACTATAAATATATTAATACAAAATACTATTAACTAGTATATAAATAATAAATTACAATACAATAATGATATAAAAATAAAGTATATAAAAAAATAAATATTATATTATATAATTATTACAATATTATTATTTTTATGAATAACATATAAAATTAATAATTATAATATGTTATATAATAGTAATGCACTTAATAAAAAAATAATATAATAATATAATAATTATAATTATAAAGCACGTATTATATAATAAATGTAACAATATATATTAAATATTAATATATGATGCAATAAATAATTTAATATATTATATAGTAAAATTGCTTATTAATAATAAAATAATATATTGGTAACAATTGTTAATGCAATAATAATATATTCATATTATAATGTCATGAATATTACTGTATTATTATAGTATTATTAATAAACTCTAATATATTAAAAACTATAATATGATATATAATATTAAAGAACTAATAATATATTAATTTATTAATAATATACTAGTAATAACATAATAGTAATATTATTCATAATATGACATTATATTAATAATAGTATAATATTGTATTAATAATAAAATAATATTCGTTAAATAATATTAGTTAATATTTAACAATAACAAATTGGTATACCAAAATGCTTAAATATATTTTTATCTGACAATAGTATGTAATAATTATAATATAATAATAATTGTTGAGGTATATAATCAAACAGTTACTAACCTCGGTGCGAGTTTAGCTTTTAGGAGAGCAGGGTCCGCCTTCTCTCCTAATGCCCGGTGACGTTGCTCTGGTCAGGGGGTTCGCTTACAAGAAGGTACCTGTGGAAGGGGTGGAGTTGGGATCTCCGGTGGTCTCTCCGACGGTCAAGTCAGTAAAGAAAGAAGAGAAAATGTGTAGGGAGAATTTACTGAGATGAGATCACTTACTTGGTTTCCTGTTCTTATTGCTATTTATACCTAGGGTTCGGAAGGCATTCTTGTGTTTCAAGAAACAGCTGCTGAGTCAGCCCTCTCCTCCACGTGTTGGGAGACGATTGGACCAGCTCCTGTATGCACCAGCCACAGTAACATGTCCCTATCACAGTAGCACACCTTTACAGGTGTCAAACTGTGAGCGGACTGAGAGTTGGCATTGTATATTCGCTATTAATGGGGATGGGATTGGCGGCGTCTGCAATAGCATGGGTCCGAGATACCTTAAATACAGTGAGGGATGGAGGAGTGAAGGGGGCTGTCAGCACATTTAATGCGATAGTGATGAATTGTCGGGTGTAGACTTCAGATAACCGTCGTCTAGGTGGGGGGACCACGCGCGACGAGAGAGGGGAGTCTAGGCTAAGTGGTAGGCTTGGATCACTTCTCGAGCCGCTTAGAGTAATTTGATAAATTGGACGACCATCACCGCCTTTCGCGTAGTCCAAGGATCTTTACAGGGAAGGGTTGGTCGAGTGGACGACCATCACCGCCTTTCGCATCGTCTAAAGATTGCTAGGGTGAATGGTTGACCGAGTGGACGACCATCACTGCCTTTCGCGTCGTCCATAGATCGCTAGGGCGAATGGTTGGCCGAGTGGACGACCATCACCGCCTTTCGCGTCGTCCATGGATCGCTAGGGCGAATGGTTGGCCGAGTGGACGACCATCATTGCCTTTCGCGCCGTCCATGGATCGCTAGGGTGAATGGTTGGCTGAGTGGACGACCGTGACTAACTTTCGTGTCGTCCATGGATCGCTAGGGCGAATGGTTGGCCAAGTGGACGACCATCACCGCCTTTCGCGTCGTCTAAGGATTGATGGGCGGTGAGTGTAGGTTGTTTCGCGGGCCGGACATGGGGGTTTGTGCTGCCCTAAGTTCCCCTCGGGTTCATTTAAGTTGATGCTCTGTTTTCCTCTTTAATCACTTATTAGTGGTTATGACCATAACAATAATATATTTAAGTATAATATTATAAGATTATATCATGTTATACCATAATATATTTTCTTATGCTTAGTATTACTAATAATATAATAATGTAAAATAAATATTATAACATTTTAATTATAATATATTCTATTATAATTAATATTTAATATATTAATAAAATATTTAATACTATTGTTATACAGGGTCAAACTAGCGTTTACGAAAAGCACTCACAACGGTGTTTTGAAAACACTTTGAGGGAAAACACAACACCATGGTGTTTTTTTTTAGAGAAACACAACAAGAAAAACATCATAGTATCCAAACGAAGCCATTATAACAGATTTAACAGTTTTTTTTAAAATGTCTAGTCAGCATGAGATCATGTTGAAACAAAACCCTTTTTACATTAGTTATCCCTATTAGATATTTGTCCCAATTTTCATATTTATAAACACAATTATTTATGAGCGTGATATGGCAACCGATATCGATAGGAAAACCACAATCAGTGGGCTAACCAACTTAGCCATTTTCTCCATCGATCATTAGCTTTCTGCTGAGTTAGATGTGCTTTAAATAGAAGTTAGGAACCAATCTGGCCAAAAAGTTGACCTATTAGAGACTAATACGGACACATGAACCTTCGCCAATAGTTTTCGAAACCATTATGCAGTTTTTGAAAATACGAGAAATAAAACCACCACTAAATAATGTATTACCAGTGGGTGCTTAGCTTTTACAACCCAAACATGTTGTTTTCAATCCAAACAAACCAACCAACCAAAAGCAATAACATGATCTTCGTACAATTATTATTAGAAGATTAAGAGATCTCCCCCCAAATATCATGTGTCTGCATTAGCGAGCCGGTGACAACGAAAACACCCCCGCTAATAAACAATAACCGACAGCAGCCAGGACCTTTTGCCAACACTAATCACGGGCTCCTCCCCAGGAAGCTACAGGCTTCAGACACGTGTACGTCAAAAAGAGCTCAAGGCTTTTTAAAGTAAAATAAAAAAAAAAGCCCGGACGTCGACCCTTATTACCACTTATACGCAGACTTTGCCATTTTAGCCATCGACAGGGATGGGTCGAGCCTGGGTTCGATGCCAAAAATAGATGACGAAATTGTCTGAAATGGGCTGGAATAAATGCTCTTTTGGGGGGCGGGCCCCACTCGGTGGCTGGTCTGGGTTTGAAAGGGCAAGAGAGTGTGCAACGCGGATGTGAGTGTCAAGGGAGGGGGAAGCCCACTGAGGGAGAGATGGGAGGGCAATAATTCAAGTAGAAAGCAAGCCATGTACATATTCCAAAACTTTACTCGATGTAAGGGGAGGAAGAAAAAAAAAAAAGGAGGATAAGTGTGACAGGGGGAATATGGGATCAGAATGTGCACACGTTAGTTGAAGTGGAAGATGTGTGTTGTTGACGTGTTGTGGAGAAAGTATCTGTCAGTGGTAAAGTTTCTTTTGCTGCGGACTGGAATTATTTGAAGTTTAAGCTTAAACTCCGAACTTGTGATGAGGGTTGATTGGTATATTTTTTTCACCGTGACATGCTTGTTTAGTTTGAGTATTTTCCTCATACGCTGAAATCTAAACCTGTGATTATTCCGATGTCGTATTAAAATTATTTCCATCATATCAGAACCCTGAAGTTATGACAAAAGCTGGAGCCTAGGTTATACTTTCATACCCTAATTCTAGGGCCTTACTAGTAGAGAATTCAAGATGGGGCCACTGTTGTTGTTGTTGTTGTTGTTGTTCATGGTGTGTAATATGAGCATAACGTAAAGGGGATAGAGTAGAAGTTCTATACGTCTACGGGATGATCTATAATATTTACGGGTGATTAAAGGGAATTTAGAAATTTTAGTTATTATGTTTATGATGCAAACTGCCTCTCCTATAGAGGTGGCTGGTATAGGATTCATATTTCAGGGGAGGTTAGTTATATTCGAAATAAATCATGATAATTATTGACAAAGTGGACGGTTGAGATTATCCGGCCTTGAGCGACAAGCAATTCTGGAGAAGAATTAGATGTACAAGTAAAATACTGTGCTTAAGGTATTTATTTAAAAGCTTAACCTATTATTATTATTATTATTAGTACCAACAGGAGACAGGTAAACACTATATTTTTTTCTTTGTCTTTTTCCTCTTTTCTCCTCGCAGCAAGACTGAATTAGACCTACTTTCACTTTAAGCCGTCAGAAACATCATTATCAATAATTTATTTACTATAGTTCTAAAATAATCCGCGTATGGAAAATCCTACAGAATCTATGATAGGTCAGCTAGACCTCACAGGACAAAACAAGCTAGCGAGTAGTAGCATATAGGCAAACAGTTGTTAGTTAACAAGTCTAGTTAACTTGTAAACGGTTGCAATGAGCTCAACAGGCAAGATCGACCCGACCCGAACCGGACCCGGACCCGACAAGATCCGGGTGCAGCCCATTGACGAGGGACCGGTTTGATTTTGTGGTTGAATGCGTGCTTGGCATATATATGAGCATCATCCAAAAGCCCACCTGTCATAATTGTCTCCAATAATTAAACTGTTCTGAATTGGACATTTCTTCGGTACACCGGACCCTGCCTTTCGTATCAGCAGCAGTAGCGGTTGCTGGCCTTTTATAGAGGGAAGAGTGAGAGAGAGAGTGTGTGTGCAAGTCTGTCCACGTCTTACACTAATTTTGGATATTCTTTATTGCTAAAAAGTGAAGGAGAATTCATTATTTTTTATCGCAACCGTTAATTATCAGATTACCTTGCGCTGCAGCGTGTTCAGAGCCCCACAGAGAGGATTAGGGGAAGTTTCGCCATCTTGTTTAGCTTAGAATGATATATTCGCACTCAGCGGCGGACCCGCGTAGTGTCCAGTGATGTCATAGAACGCCACTGGATTATTCGCTTTATGCTTTTTATTTATTTATTTATTTATTTATTTTCACTTGTACTTACTAGCTGTAGCGCCCCGTTTGATGCGCGGGAATGGAGTCAAGTGGGAATGGAATGAAGCTAGGTATAGAATGGAATTGATGTGTGAATAGAATGCTTATTCTCATTCTCATGTTTGCGTACAATTAGATAATTATATGAGAATATCTTTAAGAAGGGTATATCCGAAATTTATTTGATTATTTCATTCTCACTTAAGTGGGAATATCAATTCCTCGATAACTCATTAGGAATAGTAATTTTCACATTAAGTGGGAATTGATAAGAAGTGAGAATGTCATTTCTAGCATCTAAAAACACATTGTGTTTGGTAAGCACGAATGAGAAGTTGGAATTGCATTACATTCCCACTCATTCCCGCGTACCAAACGAGGCGTAGGACACAACTAAAATTACGGTGCAACACCGCTAAAAGAGATAAGGTTACAAAATTGTCAATGTAAATTCCAAATACAATCATGAGAAATTATATGGGGAAACCACCGGAACCAAATCTTAGCTCCGCCTCTGCACTTTCACATTTTGGAACACCGGCTCAATAAATATTAGCATTTAATTCCGATATTTTATGTGTTAACAATACTTTTTAATTAATCTAATGTGTGTGTATATATATATACACACACACACAAATACGGTTGACACATGAATTATACTAAAATCTCACAAAGTTATGTTAGTTCATGCACCGTGAGCCGTGAAGAGTACACGTCTTAAAGCTAAGAGAAGCATTTATCCCAAACTTTTAGGATCAGCCTTTTAGAAAAGATAAATATCTTAAAATAGAAAAAGTGATTCTTGTTTTCAGATTAAAGAATAGTTCAACTGGCATAGTTAGAAGTTGTTAGATATTATTAACATTTAGATCTAGTTGATATTATGAGATATTATTAAGATATTATGAGATGTGTTTTGACATGATTTTATCTCATATTTACTTTGTAATATCCTCCTGATCTATATTTAAGAGAGGTTAGGGTTGGATAAATAAATTAATTTTGCCTTCTATATTTCTCTACGTGGTATCAGAGCCAACTAGATGCTAGCAACTTCTCCCATCTTTTTATATCTTGAGGCTATCAAGGAGGTTTTGCATAGCCTTCATGCTCCCCTCGGCTGCTATGATAACATCTTCGGCGGCTTCGACATCTTTGATTTTTACATTATTTGTTTACTAAATCTTTGTTGAACCTCAATAAAAAAGCCCTACCCTTGAAAAAAGCCCTAATCTCAAAAGGAAACGACATTATTCATGACGACACAATTCAATGATGAACAATAACCTCGCGTGTACTATTTATAGTGAACAATATCGCTCTTAGTCATCTTTCGATGGTTGGATGTGGAAGTACATAGTTGATTCAGACGTTGTTTCTACTAGCTGACCTGCCTACTAGCTGATCCGCCTAGGTTTTTCTTTACTGGCTGACCTGCCTAGAGTTTCTCTCTACTAACCCGTCTAGAGTTTCTACTGACGTACCCGCCTAGGATGTTTCTACTGGTTTATCCGCTTAGAGCTCACTAGGGTTTCTTCTAGCTATGACAACACTTTTCTGATAGCTAAAGCAAATATACATTACCAAACCTCTTACAACTAGTCGTTCTATTTCCATTTGTAATAAGCTGGACATATATAGCATATATACTCCAGCTTGAGGGGGAGTGCTAGATATTATTAGTATTTAGATCTAGTAGATATTATCAGATATTATCGAGATATTATGAGATATGATTTAATACGATTTTATCTCATGCCTATTTTATAATATCCTCATACTCTCTATTTAAGAGAGGTCAGGGTTAGCTAAATAAATAAACTTTGTCTTCTATATTTCTCCACAGAAGTAAATGATTCTATGAGCATTTCAGACATCTAATTGCCACTAATCAAACACATTGATTTAGCACAACAGCCAACACTTTTTCAAATATATACACATCCGAGTCTCTCTCTTTCTAGAGAAATTAAATCAATGAGCAGGAGGGGATGTGTGTGAATAGTCTCAAAAAGATACATCACTTTGTTGCACTTTTTAAATGCAATGGGTCTAAACTACCAAACATCCTTAAACAGAGAAGCGTTGGGCGACACATGGCGGGGTGG
>JBAKGM010000365.1:40271398-40292179 GCA_037177215.1 Asparagus racemosus | reverse complement strand
GGGGGGGGGTGGGGGGGGGGGGGTGGGGGGGGGGGGTTTGGATAGCAGTACATAGTTATATCAATAATAGAAGTGGAAACAACATTAAAGAAATAGTTGAAACCAGTATTTCAATTAAATTTTGAATTAGTTCAACTGAAAAATGAGAATTGGCTCACAAAGATGAGGCTGAAAAACCTCTAAAAGTCAATGTACACCAACACTGACATGAACCTACAGAGAAAACAATGAGAATGCAGCTGCCATTTCATGAAATAAAATGATAAAATTACTCCTATCCAGCTTAAACTTTAATGTAAAAACTAGAAAGTGCATGTTTATTTAAGCGTCAAGCTGCAAGAGGATAAAAATGGAACCATGAGATTTGACATTATTTACTACAACATAGAGATATAACTAGCGTGAAGTGTTTACCTTGAAAGCAATCGTATAGAATCCATTATCGAGTGAGTCCTTGCCGAAAGCATACCATTCCTGATATGACACGCGCAGGTCATGATCAACAGCACATTTTGTCTCCCGTAGAACTAAGGCCTCATATTTCAAAGCTAAGCAACTCTACAACGACATACATAAACACATGGATTTAGTCGAATAGTAGGCTTACAATAGAGTGAAAGATATTTGGCATAGAAAAAAAATGTAGAGCAACTAAATGATGAATTTTAATCACAGGATCAGGACTACAACAGAGCGAAGCATATTTGGCTTACCAAAGAGCGAAAATCAACATTGTTTTCTGAAAAATATAAAAATAAAAATAAACTACTGAAACAAAAAAAAATTTAAATCAGAGGATTCTTTCTTAAGAAAAGGTGCCTACTTAAGGCCTCTAGTCCAGTCCAATCCAGCAGGCTCAATGTATAGGACTGCAATCTATAGAACATGGGCAACGAGCGTGTTATCTAATTCACTCCACACTCCTCTCCACCTCAAACACTGATAGTTCCTTCATATGGATTCATTGTGAGTTCCCATATGGATTCCAAAAACTAGCAATGTGAGAAAGAAAATAAATTCGTGGAGGAGCAGCCGGAGGACTCAGCCTCGGCGAGATGGATGCTTGTGCAACCTACTGCATATAACTGCCTCTTCTGAGATATATTAGGGTTGATGTACTGAATGCTAGAAACTAATCTTCTTCTCATCTCATTATATTATTATTCTTTCATTACTAACTCACTACAGTTGAAATCTTGCCGGTTTCCTCCCATAGTATCCAGGTTTTCATTTCCCCCTCAATAGTGATTAATTTCTAGCCAAAAGGCTATAAGTTACAGGCTGATTTTGCTTTCATAGACTTCGAGATCACTCTCACACAAAAGATAATCTTCTATTATTCTAAACAGCGATACGGAATTCCCTATCAATGCATTCAAAGTATAGATGAACAAGGATCCAAACTAATTTCCGATATCAAGTCGACTCAAACCAAAAGCAAGTAATTAAGAAATATAGTGAAAACCGTGCTAACCAATGCGGTGCTTAACAACTAAAAATTCAAGATTTTCCCTTATACATATTCTAGTTCTATATTTATCCCCAATTTCGCATAAAGGTGCCTAAAATTTCAATTGAAAAACAAAATTTTTGACCAAAGTAAAATCAAATCATAGCATCAAACACCACAAGAAACACACCTCCGTGTCTCCTGCAAGAGCAAATGCCTTGACAAAGAAATCGACAGTGAGCAACTTCTCATAAGCGGATTTCTTCGCGATTTCTCCCAAAACAGGCGCGATTTCGGACCGCAAGAGATCTCGAACTGCCGATCTGATCTCTAGAAGAGATCTAACGTCCTTGGCGGCCAAAATCGAGTCCAAGATCTGGAGCGCTGCGCCATTGAATCTGTCGGAGGTCAAATTAGATTGAGCTAGAGAACGAATCTACGGAGATTGCGGAATCGAGAGATTAGGGTTTCGAGTTGAGCGTAGTACCTTCGATTCTCGAGCTGGATTCGAAAGAGGGAAATTTGTCGCGAGATTGCGGAGGACATTTGAAGAGACGAAGCAGGCGAATGAAATTTTGGCGGTTTGATTGGGTCTGGGGATAGCTCTTTATAGGAGTGGCCCAGGAGCGTGAATGGGCCGGGTCGGGTCCGGAGATAGTTTAAGGATGACCGAACTATCCGTTCTGATCATTTCAGACAGAATCTGTCATTCCGAAAAAGTTTTTTTTTTAAGTACATATTAAGTATGGCCACATAATCAAGTTGGTTTTATTAAGGGCTTTATCAAGTTGATATTTTTCTAACTTCAACAATGCTTAGATAGTGATTCTATTATCGCCGTCGATTATAAAAATTTGCGCGCGAAATATCATGTGATGGTCATATAATTGGCACTTGCTTCGCTCACCTCTATAATCAAAATTATTCTGAAATTCAAATTAGAGCTAATATTTAAAATCTTCTCTTTTAAATATCTTCCTCAAGCTAAGGATCGAGAAGGGTTATTATGTCCTCAAACCCATATTCAAGATTAAAGAAATGTAGAATGTAGATAAGAATTGAACATGTTTTTTCTAGTTTCATAGAAATCTTATATTTTAAATTTAGAACAAAATTCATCCAAAAATTTCAATTTTCGATTCAACTGAATCCTAGTATTCTTGGTCACTGCAACTATGGAGTCCAATCTCTCTTTATCCTCTCAAGGAGTTTTCTAAATCGGGAAATTCGGCGATTTTAGTTTTGTTAAACTTTCACCTGTACCACATCATCATCTTGATAGAGCTTAGATTTTGTCGCGTAATATTTACACAGCAATTCCTTCACCGACGATAAAAATGTATCTTACTGACCCAAAGGAAAATGTCAAAAACTGGGTCAGGATCAACCCTGATCTAGTTTCCATTCTAAACTAGTTTTAGTTTAGACTAAGGGAGGGCTGGTTCAATCTAAAACTAGTTTATGGGGCATTTTTGGCCTACAAAAACCGTACCAATATTGGCTAAGTCTTTTGCCAAACAAGAAAGCACAAAAAATTGGGTCAGGTTCAATCCCGGCTCAATTTTGGAGGGTTGCCAATTACACTCTAAGGGTGTGTTGGACAATTATTCAAAACTGGGCTAGGTTCAAACCTGGAACCTAGCCCAGTTTTAAAAGAGTTTTTTTTTTTTTCGGAAAACAACAATGTTAGATCTGACCCTGTTTTCATAGGCCGAAATATAGACTTAAACTAGTTTTTTTTTGGACCAGGGGGCTGGTCTAAAAAAAACTGGTTTACCACAAAATTAGGTCAGAACTGGTCGTGACCCAGTTTTGTGTAGTTTGCCAAACAGACCCTAGAATTACTAGCTAATACCAATTTGTTACTTTACCCAATTGAGTACAGACATGTAGATAGTGCGCTGCGAATCCTGCGATCGCGGACGGATATCTATTCGTACCCGACCCGTTATTACCATTTTCCAACTCAAATCCAACAAATTCTGAACCAAAACGTCTTAAAACAAAGAAAAACCCTAAAATCCCAAATTCATCACCTTCAAACCCCCAAAAATCTCCCCTTTTTCTCCTCCAATGGCCGGCCGCCACCGCCTCCCTCCCCCCTCCGCTCTCCACCACCACCGAGGTCCGCCGCCGCCGATCGACGACCCCCGCCACATCCTGGCCCTCGAAGACCGCATCGCCGCCCAGCAACGCGACCTCCACCGCCTCCTCACCGACAACCAAACCCTAGCCGCCACCCACATCGCCCTCAAGCAGGACCTCGCCGTCTCCCACCGCGACCTCCGTCTCGTCGCTGACTCCGTCGCTAGGGTAAAGGTTGAAGGGGATGCTCAGGTTAGGGGAGTGTACGAGAGGTCGGTTAGGGCTGAGGAGGAGGCGAGGAGAGTGGAGGCGATAAGGGCGGAGCTGGCGACGGTGACGTCGGATGTTGGGAGGTTGACGAAGGATCGGGATGAGATGATGGAGAGAGTGGATAAGTTAAAGAAGGAGGTGGAGAAGGCGAGAGGGGAGGCGGGAAAGATTCAGGAGTTGAAGTGGGAGGTTGAGTTCATGAAGAGCGAGATCGGGAGAGGGAGGTATGAATTTATGATCTTGCTCATTGGTGTTTGAGTTTCAATTTCGCAATGTGCTACTTGTTTGTTGTTGTGATATATCTATCATGCACTATTGAATTTTTAGCTAAATTGGTAACTCTAGTAATCATACAAGGACGGAGCACATTGAAAGGGTGATTTTCAAATTTGGAGATTAGTTATGGTGATTGTCTTCTTTAAAGGTTACTAATTTTATATATAGATGGAAAGGTATAATGTTGTTGTTCTTGACGTTGATTTTATGATATTCGTATTCATGGAAAGGGAAGGATTTTAATGATTATTTGGATTGTTATTTGAAATGATTGTTTGGAGTATGGAGTATGGCAATTACGTAGTTGGTTGAAGTCCGTTATCTTTCTAAATGCATTTATTATTTTACAATATCTAAGCAGCATATAGTCTCATTGCTAAAAAATTCTTAAGTGCTCAATGAGCGCCAAGGTGGCATACACCACCCCAATAGAAATAGGCTATATAGCACAAACTACATGAAAAAGAGAACATTGTGGTATTAAATAATAATACTTGTGCTACAAGTCTTATTTCTATTGGTGTGGTGTATGCCACGTTGGTGTTCATTGAGCACCTAAGAATTTTTCCTCACTGCGACATTATTATTGCTTCATGATGTTACAGACTCATCAAAAAATCATGCAACGTGATACCATACAACACAACCTAATGAGTACAATATCATATGTTTACTTTTATTTCTTGTTCTTTTCATTTTAAAATCAGCAATTAAGGAAAGATATGACTAACAAATTCATATTATTAATAAAATGAACAAGAAGTTGAGGTGAATATATATATTTGTATTTGTCTTGCTATTAGGAGAGTGCGGGTTGCCTTTTGGGTTTCTTTTGGTTATTGAGCAAAAATATGGATACACGAATATGCTATTTAGACACTTCAAACATAGAGGGCGACCGATGCACAAGGATCCATTATTGTGGGCTCTAGAGAAGGTCAGATGTATGAAGCCAGAAGCCTTACCCCGCATTCACGGACGCTGATTTCGAGACTTGAACACGTAACCTCTAGGTTACAAGGCATCAACCTTAGTGTTGTACCAAAGCTTACCCTCTAGACACTTTAAACATGACTTAAAATGTTTATTGGTGAACACTTCCATAAATGATTCACTAGCAAACTTGTATGGTCCACTTGTATAAGAATGATAGGGTGTCATGATCAGATCAAACCATATAATGTCTCAAATGCCTCATATTCAAAAGCTTTAAAGTCGGATGGATTTGGTATGCTTTGTAGCATGCATAATAAAATGCACAATATACTGCTGTTGTTCAATCTTATTATTTCTTTCAGAATGCTCCAGGAAACTATAGTTGGAATGAGATCAGTTGTCACTGACCATTTGTTGGCTAAGGAAGTCTTGTCTTAGGGGATTTCTTTGTAGAATTATATCCACCTTCAAACAGAACCAATCTGTATACATTCCCATGACTGTGTTTCCATATTAGGCAACAAAAGGAGAAGTAATCACAATATAGTCCAAATTTAGATTTCTCTTCTAAGATGCATCGTTATGCTAAGCATTTTGCTAATTTGGGTTTCCATGTTTAGCATTCTCATGGTCCCAGAACTGAGAACACTGGTTTATTTATATACCATAATATAAGTATTGGTCCTTGAGTATATCTGTTTATTCCTTTCTTATATAACTTCAATTTCATCAAAGGTATCCCAGATGAAAAAGAGTCAAAGAGTTGTCAGGAAAGAGACTTATGTCCCTTATTAGCAGTTCAAATCTCCTTTAATAATGTGGGAATTTCGTCAGTTGTCATGTTTGTTTCCCTAAAGATTTTTGTTAACCTACACATTAAGGTAAAAGGTATTCCTGATGAAGTTTCGTAAGTCATAATAGTTGAACTTAATAAGGAAATCTCTACATTTCATGGATAGTGAACTGTAAATTGTCAGTACAAATTTAACAAGATACTTTACTGGTTGTTTGCTCTGAGAAGCATAGGTGTATATCTATTGATGATTATAAAGCGTTTAGGAATATAATTTGGGAAATTTGCATCTGGCTCTCTACGAATAAGAATCTCAGTATCCTCCCCCCAGTCCTTTTTGGAAAAGCAAAAAATCCCTGAACCTTATGTTTCCCAAGATATCCTTCAGCCTTATTTTCAACCTCTCTCATCTTTGTCTCTCCTCTCTCCTCTTCTCTCCTCCATTGTTGCCTTTTCCCCTGCCTTCCTCACCCCTCCCCCCCCCCCCCAAAAAAAAAAATCCTCCTCCCCCAGACTCTCTTTTCCTCCTCCTTAGCTGCAACCTCTCCTCCCTCCACCTCTCTTCTTTCTTTTTTGTCATCTTCCATTGTGGCCTCTCCTTCTCATCAAAGATAATCTATATTATGAGCAGAGGTAACAATTTATGAACAAAAAGTAGCATTCTACAATGTAGATTGGCCCACACTTAAAAGGTAACAATTTAATGAATAAATGTAACAGTTTAATGCACAAATGTGAAAGATTCGTGAAGAAATGTAACATGATATGTACAAATCGTAACAACTTTAAAACGTAAAAAATAATAACTCTTTCTTTCTCCTTTTTCAACTAGTACCTCTCCTCCTACTGTTCATCTATGCTCCACCCTCCTGTTGCTAAGCCTCCCCTAATAGTTTTGTGAATAAAAATTAAAAAGTAACAAATTTCTCTCTTTCTCGTCCTTCCTCAACAATTACCTTCCCCTTAACACATACCTTTTCTCCTCCACTTTCCTTTGTCTTCTTCTTCGATTTTGCCTCCACTCTGGTTCTGTTTGTACCATCACTCTGCCTTAGTTTGTGTCCCACTACCACACGGTGAAGAGGGAGAGGCGGTGGTTGAGGAAGGGGATGAATTTATGATATTTTGCGCCGATGGATTCATTGGTTCGTGGGAGAGATGAGAGAAAAAAGAGAAGGATGAGGACACTCAAATTCCTACTTGTAGGTTGTCGGATGCAATTTTTCCGTATTAATTTTCAGTTTGTGTTTTACATGGTGCTATTGAGGCCAAGGAAGTTCCCCTTAAAATAATGGGAACTGCAAAATAATTTTCTTAGTGATTTTACCAAAGAAATTACGACTCAACCTAGGGAGCAAATCTGCATGCTCTTATATGTGGGGAATTAGACTTGGAGTCCTTTCCAAACCAATAAAGGCTAAATAATATGTCAAGGCCCCTGTAAGTAGCCATGCTCAACAGTAATAGATTGTGTCCTAATCAAAAGACAGGCACTACTATTAGAAAACATCCTTGACCCTTGACCAATAGTTTAAGAAAACAATAATAGCAGTTCCAACTGGAGTCGAGTATGTAACAGCAATCCAAGGGCAGATACTTGGTTGAACTTGGAAAAATTAGGGCCCTTGCCCCTTGGTAAAGACATAAATACATAGTTGTTTATTACGTAACATAGTTTAGATAGATAATATCGCCCATGAATCAACTATTAAACCATAATCCTGATCACTTTTAACCTTCAATGCCCATGAACCAACAATTAGAGCTGTTATCTATTCTTCATGAAGTAAAATTACCATGTCAATCCCCTGGCTCCAATATAGCCCAATGACCCTTGGCTGAAGGCATTTCCTTCTTTGCGTCTTGTATAATTTCCTGGCATTGCATATTTCCCTCAATATTTTAACTTTTAATTGCTTTTATACGAATTGAGAACTTTGGGACAAAAAACTCAGTTATACTGATAAATTCTTGACAATCACTATGGACAGGGCTGCAATTGAGTATGAGAAAAAGGCACATGCTGTAAATCTTGAACAGAGTCAAGCAATGGAGAAGAATATGATAGCCATGGCTCGTGAGGTTGAAAAACTGCGCGCTGAACTTGCCAATGCTGAAAAGAGAGCGCGTGCCGCTGCAGCTGCAGCCAATCCAGGTTTTATGGTTTGACTTGTTTCCGTTATTAATAAATTTAATAAATTATTCTAGTTACACATTTATTTAAGCTGACCTCCTACTGCGGTTTCCAGTATTAGTATGTCATTCTCGTTACGCGAGTGTATAAGCTGACCTCATACTGCAGTAGACAATAAGTTGTTATCTAATTTCCTTGTGAACAAGGTTATCCTATGACCGGTCTTGCATTCATTATTCTAATTCATCCTTAGTTATGCCTTTTTTCCAGGTGCAGCATATGCTGAAAGTTATGCACGTAATGACATGGCATATGGAGGGAGTGCGTATGCTGCTGTTTATGGTTTTCGTCAGGTCTGTATGTTTTTACGTGCTACTTTTATCTCTCGATTAGTAATTTGCCTATTAAACTTGCTGCAATATTGAGGCCATCGGAAACAGCATAAACGGCCCTGTAGGCGGATACTTCTTTCTTGAGCAATATATATAAATTTTCCTTTCTTAATTACCAATTTTGCCGTTTGCAGGCTCAAAGTGGTGCAGCTGCCGGTGGTTCTCAGTATGGGCTTCAATATGGATCTGGAGTTGTACCTCTCGGCTCGTATGACGCCCATCAAACGCACCTCCACAGATGAAGGGCTGATTGGCCGGATACTGGGTCATCTGTGATCAAAGCCCATATTTATTACCATGCCCTTTTCTTGATTGTGCTGTTAATATTATGATGAACATTAGTGGCTATTTTGATGTCCATGGGCCCTCTTATGTTATCTGCGGTCTATGAAAGGATACCGTGTAGTTTAACTTGATTCACAAAAGAAAATTCTGGCGGTCGAGTTGAATTGTTTTGCATACTACTGTTTTTGTGATATGTTGATTTGTAAAAGTTTATCAGTTTTAATTTTCTGATAACCGAAAAGAGTTCTTGAATCGCCAATCGTATCTTTCTATATCACTTGCATTGCATCTTTAATTAGCAGCCTCTCTGTTTTTAAATCATGGAGTGGGAGTGTGGGGGTGTGTGCAATTGCTCCTTCAAATGAATGTATAGTGTGGTGATCAGCAAGGTTCGTCTTAGTAACACTTTGATATGTTGTTTTGAGATTTTTCCTCGCATCATTTCACATAGGAGGCAATAGTGTGGAACTTATTATTGTGGTGTTTGGTTTTGATAATTGGGATATATGAGTTTCAGATCCGTGCGATGCACGGATTTTGTTAAATATTAAAATTCTAATTTTTCTTAAAATAGACAAATGGCAAAGAAATTAAAATTTTATGTATGAATAACATAAAATTTTGAGATTTTTCCTCGCATCATTTCACATAGGAGGCAATAGTGTGGAACTTATTATCGTGGTGTTTGGTTTTGATAATTGGGATATATGAGTTTCAGGTCCGTGCGATGCACGGATTTTATTAAATATTAAAATTGTTATTTTTCTTAAAATAGATAAATGGCAAAGAAATGAAAACTTTATGTATGAATAACATAAATGAAATCAAAACCTCAATGCAGAAAACATAAAATTTGAGTGTAAGTCTTAGGTATAGTTGCTCCCAAGATCATTTGAGGTTCACAATATTTTTTGAGACGATTGCTTCTGTTTAAACTTTTCAATGTGAAAATATTTCGGCCAAATATGAAAGTGTAAACTCACTAAATATTGTAAGTTTCTACATTGAATAAAACATTGTCAAATCAAAGTTTGATAGGAACAGTACCACACCATCAGTGGCAACAACTTGAAGGATCTCTGAAAAGAGTTCAATGCTAGGATATGATAAACCCATATAGCCTAACAACTTATATAGAGCGCAACAATTCACATATAATCTAACAATTTAAGAGCATCATAATTTTGAGTTATTACTTCCTCTTCTTTCTCTCCTCCTGCTTGATAGTGGGCGTAGCGAGAGACCACCATAATCAATAAGAAGATTGATAAGAGGTTTCAGTCCTCCGTCGTAATCTAATGCAAAAGTACATAACATATTAATCTAAGAAGTGCATACCAAGATCAATTAAATCGAAAACTAAATGATTACATAAAAGTAAAACCCAGCTGACATGTATTACCAATTATACTCAAAACAAATCAAATTAGGGGTAAGGGGGAGGAGGGAGGGAGGTGACATAAGTTTCATAAGTAAATCAAATTAACAAAAATAAGAAAAATAAGAAAAGAAAGGAATAAGAATAATTGGATTCCGTTTCCATTGCATTGAAGGATCTCATATAAACTTTTATTGGCATCCTCTTCATTCTAGTCACAAATTGTCAATCAAAAAGCACTTGTGAACATAATTAAATTCAGCAAACAAACATAGGTCTCGAATATAAATAGAAAGTAGGGCTGCGAGGAGAATACTCAAGGAATGAAATAATTACATTGAGAAAACAAATAAATAAAGACTAAGGTTTTTAGGAGAATAGCATTGAAGAATGAGAGAACATCCATTGTTTAGGATTTGATGACTAAACAAAAAAATTACATATTGCACGTCGCAGTGTAAATCCAATGATGTTAGAACCGGCAACTAAATCAAGTAAAAGAGAAGCCCAACACAAATTAACCAACAAAATTATAAGCTATATATCATAAGAATATTCATTGAAGACCTTGTATAGAAGTGACGATGCCAAGATTCTGATTAACAAATTTAGACAAATCATGTCTTCGCGAGGTTCGTCTTAGTAACACTTAGCATGTTGTTTTGAGATTTTTCCTCACATCATTTCAAGCAATAGTTATTATTGTGGTGTTTGGTTTTGATAATTGGGATATATAGGATTGTCCTTAGTTTTATGCTAAAACCAATACAATAATTATATGTTATTGTCTCATATTACAAGTTCGATTTTCATGTGTGCATGTGATGTATAAAAAATAATTTTTTTTTCTGTATATATGCTAGGTCTTAGGGCACCATTCATTATTCAATTTATTTCTCTAAAATAAAATGGATCATTTGGGCTAGCTGTTGTGAAAATTTTAATTATGTTAGTGTTAAATTAACTCTATGCTATTCAATTGGCTTTTTTTAATACAAAATTAGAGAAATAAATTAAATTCTAAAATCTAATTCATTATAAAATTCAAAACCTAGCATGGTATAATTCTAGATTTTTTTCTCAAAGCTCATATTCCAAACCTTGCCTACCACCAAGTTCAATGGTATGTAAGCTAATTTGCATGGTCGTCGGGTCAGATGAAGGGCCACTAGGCATTAACCTCAAGCCCAAAATGATCACTGATCACATGCACATAACTATAATCACTGATCACCTGCACATAAAATTGACTTGGCATCAGTTTTACTAAGTTTCCGACTCTTGAATATTAATGGAAATCAACTGAAAAATAAATACAGATATCATGATATAGTTTGGATTTGAAGCCACTTTTATGGTATTCTCACTATCGGATTTGAACAAACATTCAAATTTGTTTTCATGCTACTTGGATAATGTCGATGTGTAATCTTGCAAAATATAAAAAAGATATTGTATTAAGTGAACAACAATTAGTTAATTTACCTCTGGAAAATTAAATTAGAAAAATAATTATACCATTTCATATTGGTTGCCTCCAGTATCCCACTGCGTGAAGTGTAAGATGATTAGCACCAATGAAGGCTTTAAGTTTGCAACTTATATCAACGGCCGAATATAAGCCATACTAATCAATCGTATTGTATGGCGAAGCATCAAACGTGCATGACTCAGAAACACGACTTTGAGCAATCTAAATTCACGAGAGTTTGGTGAAACCCTTTTCATTGTTAACTAGTGCGAGGGGTGAAAGTTGATTGAGTAAAATGCTTGTCCATTTCATTTTTTGATGATTAAATTACGATGCAAAAGTTCATTTAATTTTAAACAAATAGCGTAGTTACAAGGGTAGTACTTCTACTTCTCCGCTTAATTTAAAAAATTGAATATGATTAATGACATATTTAATTCGTTTAATTTAGTTATTTTTTTTAGACAATAAGCCTATATCAATCCATATCATTGCAAAGTGCATTTTCCTGAAATTCTTATTACATATCTGTCCATTTATGTATCTAATTTTATCATGTTGCACGCTCTTTTTTATATTGAAAAGTTTAGAACCGCTCGCTAGAATGCAGACAGTTTTAACATGATATGTATTCTAAAAAGAACTAATTGTATAAATATCATACTATTCTATATACTACAAAAGCCAAAAGTATAAAGATAGATCCCATGTGTTGTATCTTCTACTACAAAAATATTTTTGAATTTTAATAGTTATCATTACCCATAGCTTTATGAGGATTAAAAATGTAAATTAAAAATAAAAAGATTGTTAGGGCCTAATATAAAACTACAGCAGAATTTACGACCTGATATAACTATCTTCTTCCCTCTCGTCGCTTTCTCCCGCCCCGACCGTATCCAAAACCCTAGATTTTCCCCCCTTTCAATTGAACCTTCAAATAGAAATTAAAACCCTAATTTCTACTAAAATCTCATCTCTATTGATGACGTCTCAAATCTCCGACCCGAAGAAACGGGCACTGGATGCCCTAGAACGAAGATTCGCCTTCGACAAGGCCAAAATCGTTCAGCAAGAGGAGAAAATCAACAAGAAAATCAGGACAAACCCTAAGCACGAGCAAGAGGTGGTGGTGGCCGATAGCCAAAAGGGAGACAATCCGCCCTCTGCCTCGTCATCATCGAGGAAAGGTGAGATTTTTAGTTGAAAATTTCAAGTTTGGATGGTTAAGATTCTGAATTTGGAGAAAAGATTGGGAATTTTTTTGTGTATTGTAGGTGGTATTATGGAAAAGATTAGAACTTGAGCGAAATGTTGTAACGTGGAACAAGAATTTTTTAGAGCAATGAGGAGTTTCTGAGCATGTGGCTTTTTTTATTATTTTATTTATTTCACGAGTTAAAAGTTGGAGAATTCAGTTGTTCGATATAGTTTTTTGAGCTATTAAATTTCACTTGTTTAGATGATCTAAGGTAGGCGCTGCTTCTATAAGTTGGTAATTTATGTTATGGATCCTGGAAGTGAGATGTACAAGTTTGTATAAGTTGAAAAAAGATGTAAATTGAGCATAAAAAACTGTGTAATCAACTATCAACCAAACATTAGGCAGAACACTGTCCCGCAATAATTGCAATGTGAAGGATAATATCGATAGTAATTCATAATTCATGAGCATTACATTGATAAGCAGTGTATACATCACTATACAGTTATCTTAATTACAAAGTACTGCTGATATGTATATGAATTTGAATTGCTATTTTATTAAGCTGATATTTAGTAAACTATCATTTATCGAGAAATTCATGGATGTGTCAGTTTATTGTTGAAAAATTGAGTATCTAACAATGGTTTAGTACTTTATATTGTCTAAATTCATTTTTTTGCAAATGTTTTGTAAATAAAGTCATTTTTCCTCAGGGCAAGTTGTGTTCTCTGGTCATACTCGGCAAGAGACTTCTGGAGTTAGAGGTGCATATCTTGTTTATAGATCTTCATTCAGCAGCTAACATTGCTGCATTAGTCTCTCACCATGTCCTTTACTACTCTGCAGAAGATGCTCATCCTGCGTATTCTGAAATTCTGGAAATCATAGATGAAAATATAGCAGGCACTGCTACAAAGGTAAGTACTTTTCTGTAAAAGTAATATGTTTTATTGCTAAAATTACTATTATTGGGCTCACATAAAAAGGTGAAGTTGTGTTGTAGTGTAGAATATGCCCTTCCAATTCACCATTTTCGTTTTGAAGCCATATAAATTTGTTATATGGTCTTGGTGTTGAACAGTTATATTTTTGGAAAAAGAAAAGTTATTAATTGTTTGTTACCTGGTTGATATTGGACAAAACACGTGAATTATAGACATTAAGACTTGCATCACTAGCATGATTGAACCATTTTTAAATATTCCTCAAATTAATTCAAGTTATTGACTTACATTCTAATGGTTGGTATGTATTTGTACACGATCAATAATGCAGGATTCCAATAGAGGGGATGCTGTCAACAAGATTGTATTTGATCTTCTTCAACATGGTGATAAAGGACATAAATATACCAAGGGTAGTATAGCTATTAAAATTGATAACTGGGTTCTTCTTGATAATTTTGTGCCCAAAGATAGTTCTCTAAAGGATGCTCGTGTGAAGGCTTTACAAAGCCACTCAAAGCGGTCAAAAAAGCACATGACCATGCGGCAACATCGAAAGTGTGGATCTCTAGATTTGCCCAAGGAATTCCACAAGTAAGTTTTGTGATCCTTGGGAATTCTACTTGTTCATTCATTTAGTTTTAACTTAAGGTTGTAAGGTCTGAACTCTAAAAAGTTTTTTTAGTAGATGATAGAGTCATAAATCTTAATTCTCAATGGTTGTTTGTTTATCCTTAAGCTATTTAAGTGTCGACTCAGGCATTTGATGCCCTGTGTTTATGGCTGATAAATTTTTGGTTGTCATCTTGATCAATTCGTCAGTCGCTCAACATTTTCTAGCATAAGAGAGAAACCATGACTGGGGTTTAAAAACTTATTTTGCTTATAGAATTAGCCAAGTATGGTATGTGATTGCTACTGTGTAACTTTGAGTAATGGAGTTCACTTCAGGAATCAGTTAAATAGTAAGAAAGGAACATGTAATCCTTTTATGTGCAAGAATACGAATTTATCCATGCATAAAAATAGTTAGATCAAAATTTCTGATCTATGAGTTCTTGTTTTGATATTAAGAGACAAGTTATTGGCATAACATTCTGAGAGGGTTTTCATGTGCAAGTTAACATATTAAATATATAATATTGGGATTTATAGTTCTATATCCATGAAAAATTATAGCTTAGGCAACTTATTCTTTCCCTTTTACTTCACTGATTGAGTTTACATGTTTTGGTCTATTGCAGCTTCAGTCTTTTCAAACCGATGCATGAAATGTGGAAAGAGTACATCATCAAAATTTTGAAGGAAAACAGGTGTAGTTTCTCATCTTGTACTTAAATTTCTGCAGCATAATGTTCTTGGTTTGATTTTGCCAGATAAGAATTGAGGATCTAGATTATGACTTTCTTGCTGAGGGTTTTGTGGTTTGATATTTTCATGCATTTCTTGCTTGCTTTGGCTAACCATTTGACTTCTTACAAGATGCAGACTGTAATATACTTCTGTCTCTTGATATTTATTGATCCCAGAAGCAAATATGTTGATGTATTGTTGGCATAAAATTTGTAGTATAAATTAGTTCATAAACTTTTTTTGGTTCAATGCTTGCAGGGAAAAACAGCTTGCTCAGACCCTCCTTGTGGCAGATTTGCATGGAGCTTTTCTTGCAGGTAGTTTAGTAACATTACATTATAAATTAAGGCTTAATGTCATCTACTCTAGGAGCATCTTTAACTTATTTTTTAATGGGTTTCTCCTTGTTCCATTATAGTTGTTGAATGTAAGACAATTGCCTTCAAGGGTATAAGTGGGATTATGATTCGAGAAACTGCAAAAACTTTTGGATTAATTACACAAGACAACCTTTTCAGAGGTATCATATTTACAACTTCCAATTCTGTGTACAATTTACCAAGCTTTATTTTATTACCTTATGGTGTTTGTATTTCTAGAAACTAGAATACAACCAGTAAAGATGTAACCATACATTGTAGCCTTCTTACTGATGATTATTCTCTTTGAACTTCAGTTGTGCCTAAGCAAGGATCTGTATTTGTATTCCAAGCTGGCTGCTGGAAAATTACATTACATGGAGACAATCTATCATTGAGAAATAGTACCAGATAAAGTGCCTGTAGCTTTCCTCTATTGGTGATTTGAGTATCGGTAGGAATTGGTTTCGTAAATATTTAGCATCATCTCTCTCTCTCTCTCTCTCTCTCTCTCTCTCTCTCTCTCTTAATCTTTGTTTGTTAACTCTACTTTCAAATTATGAAGAAACTGATATTTGCCTCACAGAATTTGGAATTTTCTATGGTTAAGCAACACATGCAAGAACTTTGAACAATCTCTACCACCATTTTAATTCTCTTAGGATGAGTGAAGATGCAAAATTTTGTCTTACTTTTTAACTGATTATAATGTTCATGATTTTTTCGCATGCACAGCCCTGGTGGTCGAGTTTCATTACTGTCAAAGAGCTTGTCCTTTCAATGCGAACTCTCTCCACTTCTACATCTGGCGAGGATATAATGTGTCATATCCTTCTGAATGTTCCATACTATTAACTATATTTTGAACATCATTTACAGTCTCGATCGAATATCTCAGATATACTTAGTATGTTTGGTATCAATAGCTAGTATGAGTCTAGAAAGCTCTAGCATTCTTCCTCCACCAAAACTTATGGTGTAACTCTTATCTACTAATATATTAGATTTGCAGGTGCTGTACTTCGTCAACAATTAAATAATTTTCTAGAAAATTTTACTGGAGCTTTCCCAGCAAAATATCTTTTCAAATCTTATTATGATAAGCCAAGGAGCAGTACGTATGAGAACATTCAACTCTAATATTCTCAGTCTATCGACTACTAATCATTCCACTTTGTGCAACAACAAATGTATTTAGGACTACCGCCGGTGGGATTCCGAATGCACTCTGTAGTAACCGGGTCGTAACCTGCGGTCCAACACGGCGTGGTGCAATCTTCATTTCTCGTGCACTCCCCAACATAGAAGTCGCACCCTATGGATTTAAGATGCGAAAACATTGCAAATGAGATAATTTATCATTTATGAAAGGTGTTGGGAGTTGAGTGTAAGATACGGTTAAGAAATTGTCTCTTTGTTATCTAGACGGTATTGAACGGTTATGATTAAAGCAGTGGTCTCTCTATTGTGAAAACAGAAATGAATAAGGGACTTACTGTTAGGGGATTTAGCCGATGAGAGCACGATTAGAGAGAGGAGCACAATGACTGTGATGCAACTTTTGGCTGCCATCTCACTTGAGATGAAGAAAGGGTCAAGCCAAGAGTATCTCTTGAGGAGGCTCGTTAGTAGTCAATCCCTTTTGCTTGTGTTTTGTAAGCGAATGGAAGCTAAGGGTATTTATCTTTGTCGATGAGAACTTAGAACCAGAGATTTTGAAAAGATTTACTGAATTAAAACCAGAGATTTGGAAAAGATTTACTGAATTAACAAAGGGATACGCTGAGTAAAAAGCTACATTTGAAGTTCAGAACAGGGGTAGGCGGATCTTGTCTAGGAGTAGATTTATTCCATTTAGACACGAAAAATCTAATATTAATTGGTTTTAAATCCAAATATCTGCAAGGGACATATTTATACACTGTGTGTATCATAAAATACGAAAATCCCTAGATTACCTCTCTAGCAAGCCCTCTCCTCACCCACTCTCCCCACCTCTTCCTTTGCCCAAGATTTTCAATTTTTTAGGATGTGTTTAGTGGGTAGATGTATCCACTATCTGGTGTTGGGTATTTGGGGTTTAAGAGTAAATTTGAAAGTGAGTTGAGTGTGCTTTAAGTATAAAAGAAAAGTTAAACAGGGTTTAAAAGGTAAAAACATACTGTAGGTCCAAGTCCGAGTTTCAAACGAAGCCCAAAATCCTTAACCAGCTCTCGTGTCCAACGAGAGAATAGTTCTTACTCGAATTAAAAATATGTGCAATAAAATTTGCTTGTAGCATAGTAGAACTATATTGGAACAAAGAAAAAAAATAAAATCTAATAGAGCTTAAGTTTTAACGTTTTGTTTAAGTCAATTGCCACTTTCTTTCTCATTTAATATTGGAGTATACCCACATATATGAACATTGCAATAATCGACATTGAACTATTTTTAAGGGGGAAAAAGTGCAAATGATTTTAACAGGTTGTTGCCTATTAGTTTAAATTATATATTAAAAAATTCTTACTTTTTTATTTGATCATAAAAAAGGCATTTGCATGCTATTGGAGAAACATTTAGATTCTTTTGTGCTTAGGAGGGTTTTCGGTAAGGAATGAACAAATGTATCTTTATTTTTCAACAGAATCCCAAGATTCAAAATAATATTTGTATATTGCACTACATGTATTTGTTGGCAATTTTAGACCCGACCCCCCAACCCTGGCAATTTTGGACCCGACCCCCCAACCTGAACCGACCCGGCCCGTTACTAATGGGTATGGGTCGACATATATGGGTACGGGTCATAATTGGGTTGACCCTTATAACGCAATGGGTTACATGGGTCGACCCATTTATGACCCGTTTATGACCCATATGAAACGACTCATTTCCTTGCTAAGCTTTAAAGCCATTTTCTCTACTATAAACCTTGACAGAAATGAAAGTTTTACGGGAGATGTTGACTGCTCTCCTCAGTTCGTCCGCCGTCACCGAGCATCGAAGGGGAAGCTTGATTTTGGTTGCTTGAATTTGATTTAGGGTTTTTATACTGAGGAAAGTGAAGGAGAAAATCACATTGGTAGAGAGTAAAGGTTGATGAAGAAAAAAAAGACAAATGATTGTCTTAATGAATGAGAGAGAAAAGAAATATTTTTTAGTTTCTCTCTCTAAGATTCTTTATTATATTTTTCCTACATGGGAAATGATACAGACTTATAATAATAATAAAAAACTGATGCTAGTTGACTGGTTTGGAGAAAGATATAACTAGGCTGAATGTACGTTACTGCCCTTGCTACGTGTAGCTTATTACTATTAGTTTTGACTTAATGTTTGTTAAACGCATTGATGGGTAACCCGTTTAATAAACGGGTCGGGTCGGGTGACCCGTTTATTTAACAAGTTGGGTCGGATTAAAGTTACATGGGTCGGGTCAAAACTAAACGGGTCGGGTTGGACCCGACCAGAGCCACTTGCCACCCTTACTGATGTATATTGTGTGATATAGAGGACTAATCCCCAGAGAGCAAATCCTCATAGATTTGCTGCATCTAAAGCCTACCAAATATGGGGTGCTCATAGCCAACTTTAAAATGGAGCCCCTCCCCGTTTTCTTTTCTTCCTACCAATAAATTCCTTTGTTCTTCTCTGATGATGATGATGATTGCAACCAAAAATTTTGTGATGGCTATTGCTTTCATCCTCTTCCTCCTGCTGTCTACGGGTTAGTATAAAACTTAGCGTTACTACTTTTGCGAGTGCTTTAAGGACTTGAGGTGTGTTATGACCATTTTTTGCTATTACATGTTCTTGTTGTTAAATATTTTTAAGTGAAATGTATATAAACTATTATCACCCATTTTCTATTTGATTAGCATGTGTACTATCTTGCTCCATGGCGGCGTATCTTTCATGTTAGTTTTTTAAGTTCTTATAAGAATCATCTGATGGTCAGAGTTAGAGATTTGCCAAGAATATTCTCTCGAGATTCCTGCGTGAGTTTAAAAAACTAAATAACTCTCTGTCAAGAGATCACAGGGTGTGTGGTAAATAAAATATAGGATTTTGTAGATATTCCCCCTGACTTAGGGGGGTTAACCACTTTTTATCCCTGAACATTTACATTTACATTTCCCCTGAAGTCTAAACAGAATTATCTCTTTGTTATTTCTATCAATAACATCAATGTTTCCTCGATCTCATGAATATTTCAGTGGCATCCGCAAAATTTCAAAATAAAAGCTATCACATTAACTCGTGGCTTTTGAAATTTCCTTCTGAATTTGACAGGCTATTCGGTGCAAGAGGAGGCGCTCCTCCCATGTCCCGCTTACCCTGCGGCGTGCGATAGGGATGCAGACTGCTATTTTCCGTGCAAGACTCACGGCTACCCACCTGCACGCGCGCATTGCGTGCGGAATCCTATCGGCGATGATCCGATGCTTATGTGCTGTTGCAAGCCCTGAACTGTTCGCGTGGAAATCTGCAGGTTGTGCTGCTTTGATCTTGATACATTTGGAATAAATGAGGTTTTTCAACATCTGTGGATAGAAGTGAGATATTTGGAGTAGTATCTAGGTATATATTTCTTGATCAATCAGTTGAAATAATTTTTACGTAGATGAGTGGATCTAAGTTCAGTTTCGGTGATGTAGAAATCTAAGGGCACTTTCAAATTTGAGGATGTGTAGCGTGCATTTTTCTTATCATCGATGTCCATATTTGTATTTGTGCATTTTTCTTATCAGTGTTGTCCATATTTGTATTTGTACTTGTGATGAGTGATATTTTGGATATGAATGTAAATATGTCAGATATATCTAATCCGCTTGCTCCCAAATTATAACATATCTTACTCCCTTAAGTTGCTAACTTGAAAAATTAAAGCATATATTTTAAAAAAATAATCTACGAGCGGCCCAATAGGTCACATGGCAAAGTCATGTCGATCCCTCGTGGGGGCCTGGGTTCGATTCTTCTATTAAAAAAAAAAGAAGCTCTACGAGCTGGTGGCTTTGCAATGATGCAATCAAAATAGAGGAATTATCTCTCAACAATTTATCGGTTCACAACAAAAAAGAAATATCGGATTAACTAATGTTTTAATCCTTCCAAAAAAAAGAAAAACCTAATGTTTAAGGTTGTATATAGTGTACAGTTATGATCATTAATTAATGTTGGATGTTGGATATATTGCATCATAATAATAATAATAATAACCTAATGTTGGATGTGTAGTTTAAAAGTAAATAGGAAAGTGATATGTATTCTGCTTGCCCACTAGTTATCCGGATGACTTGGTGAGTTGGATACTTATTATCCCTAAATTTTTTATTAGCACTTAGTTCCCCTAAAGTCTAAATGAAGTTATCTCTTCCTTGTCTGTCTTCAGAGGTGCAGACAAACCGGGCCAGGGGGCTTTGGCGTTGGGGTGGGCGGGGGGGGGGGGGGGGGGGGGGGAAA
>JBAKGM010000365.1:40225297-40235689 GCA_037177215.1 Asparagus racemosus | reverse complement strand
CCCCCCCCTAACCTTGGAGAAACAAAAAAAAAAAAAAAAAAAAAAAAAAAAAACATTGTATTCACCAATCAAGCTAAGTGAGATACTTGGTTATCTCCTTCCAAAAACTCTACCAATCGCACAAAGATTTCAAATATTTAGCTTTGGAATCTCCAGCTGGGTCATTTGATTACGCATATAAATCTATAGCAAATGAATTAAAAAAAAAAAAAAAAAGACTGCGACATTCCCACTCCCTAACCTTGTTAAGATCGTCTATTGTTGTTTTTGTGTGTTTAAAATAGATTAGTCTCACGTAAATGTAATCCTATTGGATAATCTTTAAAGGAAAATTACTAATAATTTTTAACTTGAATGTGCCATTTCAAACTCAATTTTAATACAAGGAGACCATAAGATGCAACAAAATCGAATATTGGTTTCATGTTAGGAAACGTTTTGAAATATTCAGATAGAATAAACGTTTTTTTCCTTTTCATTTGCGGTGATAATAGGCAAGTACTTGATAGTACCAAAGTTGTATAGTCTTTCCTTCTCTTTTGGTACGTATTGCCTTATTTTATTTTTTGATGTTTATTGCAAAGAATTTCTTCTTAATTAGATGATATATTAAAGCGACATGGTGGACTTACACATAAATATAGTTATTACAATACCATTATAGAACATTACATTACCGTAATTTTATGAGCCTTAAAGTCCCTCTAATTGTGGTAAGAGCTGATAGTTATATTTTTTATATTCTCACATGTTCCCACAAGTTGAGCATTCTTTTTATGAGCCGATATCATCTTAAAGTTTCTCTAATCATTACACAAGAACTCTGAAGTTATGATAAGAATTGAGGTTTATATTTATATTTTAAGGATGGATCTAAGACCAATAATTAAGAGCTGTTATTCTCGTCTAGACTATTATATAATTTGTGCATAGCCTTCCCACATACTAAGTTCTCTTATGACGGATTATTCAGTTAGATATATCTTACTCCTTTTTAACGAATAATTGTTGAGAGGAATATGATAATAATGATTAAATTAGTGAAGGAGATAGCTCTCGAAAAATATAATAAGAATATAATTCATGCAGCTAACCCCAACGGTTTGGAATAAAAGGCTCTATATTGTTTAATTAGTCTTACTCTTTCATCAAATGATACCAAAAAGGAATTAAACCCAAAACCAAAATTTCAACAATTTAAAGGCTGGTGTTGCAAATTACAACCCAAATCCCTCTTCTCTCAATCAACCCCTCCTCCTTCGTATACTCCACCAACCAATCAAATTGATCATCATACTCTCTTTCCTTTTCACTAAATACTAACCAAAAAATTCTTAAAACTTAACTAAAAAAGCCCAAAGAATTTAAAAATAAGTAAACAAATAACACCTCACATTTAAAAATCCTTAATTAAACAAGAAAGCACCATTTTACCCAACCCTCCACTTATTCTTCTTCCACCTCCCTCCTTCAAATAAATGCTCTCCTTCTTCCTCAAAATTCCCTCACTCGTTCTCATTCTCATTCACAATGAAGCCAAGCAATCTAAAACCAAGCAACCTCTCAATCTCCGTCATCATCCTCTCAGTGCTCCTCTTTGCCATCTACGTCTACAGCGAGGACCTCCGCTCTCTCACCTCCTTCTCCTTCTCCTTCTCCTCCTCCTCAAAAGTCCAGGAGCCCATTCAACAAAGCCCACAAACATATGAGGAGGAGGTGGTGAGCACACCGGAGGCTTGCGATCTGTTCACCGGAGGGTGGGTATTAGATAACCTCACCCACCCTTTGTATAGAGAGGAAGAGTGTAAGTTCTTAACGCAGCAAGTCACGTGCATGACGAATGGGAGGGAGGATGATACGTATCAGAAATGGAGGTGGCAGCCTAGAGACTGCTCATTGCCGAGGTAATTTTCAAATTCTGAGGTTTTTTTTGTGAAATACGCAAATTTCGATTGTTTAGGGGCTTTTATGTACAATAGATGTGCACACTACAAACGTTCCAAAAGTTTCAGAAGGTTGCTTCGCAAATAGATGAGATATGGGGACTGATATCCCCAAAAAAACTAACAAAAAATTTATCAAGACAAATTTTCATTAGATTTTTCCTACGTATCATGCAAATTTTGAATTGTTTAGGGGTTTTTCTGTAAAAGGTTCGATGCACGGACGTTACTCGAGAGGCTAAGAGGGAAGAGGTTGATGTTCGTTGGTGACTCGCTCAATAGGAATCAATGGGAGTCAATGGTGTGTTTGGTTCAATCCGTGATCCCACCTGGCAAAAAATCTCGGGTTAAAATTGGCTCCCTCAATATTTTTAAAGCTGAGGTAATTAATTTTTTATATCTCGAAATTTCACCGATGCAAATTCACATTATAGAAAAGAACAGGCATTTTATCTCAGAAAATTACAGGAGTACAATGCGACCGTAGAATTCTACTGGGCTCCGTTTCTGGTTGAGTCAAACTGTGACGATCCATCGATGCACAGCATTCTTGATCGAATCATAATGGCTGATTCGATCGAAAAACATGCACAAAATTGGAAGGGGGTGGACTATCTCGTGTTCAATACCTACATTTGGTGGATGAACACGCGAAATATGAAAGTATTGTAAGTGTTTTTTTTTTAAATTAATTAAAAGTTTATGATGGTCATTTGATTTTAGAAATATGGGGTTGATAGTTTGTGTTTTGACGGTAGGCGAGGATCATTCGATGAGGGATCGACGGAGTATGATGAGATCCAGAGGCCGATAGCATATGAGAGGGTGTTGAAGACGTTGACCAGATGGGTGGATGAGAATGTGGATGCACAGAGGACTTCGGTGTACTTCAATAGCATGTCTCCTATGCATCTCAGGTATAAACTTTGTTTGACCACTTAATTATTGATATTAAGCTAAGATAGCGAACACTAATTAAAGACTTTTAATACTTCAAAATTGTCTTATGTGGTTAGCATAGAAACATGTGCATATATACATATATACTAATAAATAAACAAATGTCAACCAAAGGAGTAATTGTTGTAATCCCTAAGCATGAGAAGTTTGAGATTTTCAATCTGTTTTTTGAATTAAGTCCAACTAGTCTTTATTCTCAAGTATAAATGTCTAGAAATCACCGCTCTTTTCAATTCTAATATAACGAACAACATGTTTTTATCTTCACCGAAAATTATAATCATATATAAATAAATGATTGTACTTGAGAAGATGATCTCTTCTGCTTAGAGTTAAAAGAATATGAATCCTTCTTGTGGTGCTGAAAGTAAGAAATATGTTGTGAAAATGACGACTTAGATCACAATCATGCAACTTGGAGAAAAACCTTTTAGCATCACCAATCCAATAATGACACTAGAACTTTGAAGCCACGCATCATTTGCTCAACATAATGCCCTTGGTTGGTAAACCACTCCCATAAACAATTTGATGCCAATAATATAAAGGATTTATGACAGGTACACCCTCTGTACTATTGCCAATTTGCAGATAGACCCCCGTACTTTTATTATTACAGATATTTCGTGGGGTTCTCAATTCTGTTAGTTTCACGTTAAGATTGGGCTTTATAAATTGATTTACTCAATTTACTTCCTACAGACTTGCGTAGCGGGTCTACCCGCAATTTGGCAATAGTACAGAGATCTATCTGCAAATTAAGCCTAATACAAAACTAGTCCACTATCAGCATCAAAATTGTAGTAACAAAGTCAATCCCAATTTTTTGAAATGCAGTAGCTCAGACTGGGGCAACCCAGACGGAATCAAGTGCGCTAAAGAGACTCAACCAATTCCAAGCACGACTCAACCACTCTCAGTCGGAACTGACCGAAAAATGCACAATGTTGCAAGCAACATAACAAGTTCAACTTCTAAGGTTCATATAGATTTCATGGATATCACGACGTTATCGGAGTATCGAAAAGATGCACATACTTCTGTCCACACAATTCGACAAGGGATACTACTAACGCCAGAACAAAAAGCTGATCCTAAGATTTACGCCGATTGCATACATTGGTGCTTGCCTGGATTGCCCGATACATGGAACGAGCTTCTATATGCTCGCATCGTATCGAAACCCTGGAGTTAGTAAAGTTAATTAATGCCTTCTAAAAATTTTTAACAATTTTTCATTCTTTAATTTCTTGATGATAATTACTTTTGAATTTTATTTTTTTCCTTTTCTGTGAGAAGAAGTGGAGGTTAGGTTTGAAGAGAGCTGGCAAAGGGGTTTTACTTATGAATGTTGAGGTTGTTTGTACCTACCACCAACAAGTTGTAACGTGTGATCTGATTTGTATATTTTCAATTGTAAAAAAAAGGAGAAAGGTATGCAAAGAAAGAGAAAAGGATGGTTAGTCTGCTTTATTTACCATTGAGAGGAGATGAATGAAATTTGGACGGAAATCAAGGGACAAATATGGGTAATAATAAAGTGGTGGTTGACTAATATGCATTTAACCTATTTTGTTTGGACAAGTTTTTCAACATTCAAAATAGGCAGCTATGAAGTGCTAAATTTACAAATCATTAAACACTCAATTGCGCTAATCTTTTACTAGGGTATACATCTTTAACTAGGGCATACATTAAAGCAAAACCAAAACTCACAAGAGTTTGCCACGTATGATTCCTCCTTCACAAATATTTTTGACATGTGGACTTTGATCTACGCCGTCCATCTTTTTAAAATAACTAAAATTACATTTAGCCGTTGAAAATAGAAAACTTTCTTAAAAATCATAACCGAATTATTGATGGAGAGTTAATTTGGTTTTGAAGTATATTAGGAAAAATTTTAGAATTTTTGACTTTTAAGGAATTTATTGATATAGAGTTAATTCGGTTTTGAAATATATTAGGAAAGTTTATTACAAACAAAATTCGGTTTTGATAATTTATTGTATCATGAAATATATTAGGAAAGTTTTTAAAAGTCTAAAAATTTATTGATGGAGAGTTAATTCAGTATGAAATTTACAAAATTTGGTTTTGATAATTTATTGTATCATGAAATATAATAGGAAAGTTTTTAAAAATCTAAAAATTTATTGATGGAGAGTTAATTCGTTATGAAATTTATTACAATTGATATGAAACATATTAGGAAATTTTCTTTAAAATCTAAAAATCTTTTGACTGTCCATCATATCATAAATTCTGTAAAATCAAACCTTACTTTAATAATATCAAAATTTCGAAATATATGTAAACCGATATAAAATATAATAGGAAAGTTTTTTAAAATCTAAAAATTACTTTTAGCCGTCGAAAATAGAAAATGAAAACTTTCTTAAAAATGATAACCGAATTATTGATGGAGAGTTAATTCGGTTTTGAAGTATATTAGGAAAAATTTTAGAATTTTTGATTTTTAAGGAATTTATTGATATAGAGTTAATTCAGTTTTGAAATATATTAGGAAAGTTTATTACAAACAAAATTCAGTTTTGATGATTTATTGTATCATGAAATATATTAGGAAAGTTTTTAAAAATTTAAAAATTTATTGATGGAGAGTTAATTCGGTATGAAATTTATTACAATCGATATGAAATATATTAGGAAATTTTCTTTAAAATCTAAAAATCTTTTGACTGTCCATCATATCATAAATTCCATAAAATCAAATCTTACTTTAATAATATCAAAATTTCGAAATATATGTAAACCAATATGAAATATAATAGGAAAGTTTTTAAAAATCTAAAAATTTATTGACTCTCCATCATAAATTGCTTAAAACCTAACCTTACTTTAATATATTAGGAAATTTTTTAAAAATCTAAAAATTTATTGACTCTCCATCATAAATTTCGTAAAACAAATATTACTTATAATAATATTAAAATTTTGAAATTATTAAATTGTAAGGTGTGCTATGATCTTATTATGTTCTACTTTTCGCATCTTATATGCCTAGCAACTTTCCTCAAAGAACCTGAGACTGACAGCTTTGAAAAACTTCTTTTATATTAATTTTTGTTATATTTTTGAATTTTACTTAACTTTTTAATGTTATAGGCACACGTTTTTTATCTTTGTTGAGGGAGCATCAAGAATATATCAAAAGAGGTAATTAATTAAGTTTATTTTATTTTCCGTAACCGAATTTATTTAAAGTTCTGTAAAATTCATCTATGCCGACAAATTTTAATTTACTTTTCTATCTTTTTGTAATTATTTTTAGTTTTTTATATTTTCAGTCAATTTTTAGTTATTTTTAAAAAAATACTTTTCTGAAAATATTTAGATTTTCATTTAAAAATAGATTTTCTATTTTGAAAATATATTTTCTAAATATTTTTATAGCAATTGTGTTAAATTATATATTTCTAGAAAATAATATAATCCGTTTTGACAAGATATAATTGTTCAAAAAAATATTATTTTTTAGATAAGTTTCAAATTTGTTCTTAAATATTTCTATTTATTTTAATAATTTTGAAATTTTATATTTATTTTCTAAAATTTCGGTTTGTTTCTTATATTTGAAGTTTCTAATTTAGCTTATTTTTAATATCATATGTTATGTAATTAATTTCCATTTTTTTTATAATTTTAGTCAAATTTTTATATTTTATGAAAATAGATATCTGAAAATATTTAGGTTTTCTTTTAAAATTTGATTTTCTATTTTGAAAATAATATTTTATAAATATTCACAATTCTGGTTTTTGAACCAAAAAAATCAAAAATATATCCAAAACTCAATTTTCTTTTGTAATAATTTAAGATTTTGAAAAACTTCTTTTATATTAATTGTTGTTATATTTTTGAATTTTGCTTAATTTTTTAATGTTATAGGTACACAGTTTTTACCTTCGTAGAGGAAGCATCCAACGGATAGATCAAAGAGGTAATCAATTAAGCTTATTTTATTTTCTGTAACCAATTTTATTTAAAGTTGTGTAAAATTTAACTATGCTGACAAATTTTAATTTACTTTCCTATCTTTTTGAATTTATTTTTGGGTTTTTTTTTATAATTTCAGTTAATTTTTGGTTATTTTTAAAAAATACTTTTCCAAAAATATTTAGATTTTCATTATTTAAAAATAGATTTTCTATTTTGAAAATAATATTTTCTAAATATTTTTACAGTAATTGTGTTAAATTATATATTTTTAGAAAATACTATAATCCGTTTTGACAAGATATAATTGTTCAAAAAAAATTTTATTTTTTAAAAAAACTTTCGAATTTGTTCTTAAATATTTCTATTTATTCTAATTATTTTGAAATTTTATATTTATTTTCTAAAATTTCAGTTTGTTCATTATATTTGCAGCTTCTAATTTAGCTTATTTTTAATATCATGTGTTATTTGATAAATTTTCAAAAATAATTATATTTCAGTTTGTTAAATTATATTTCAGTTTGTTAAAAAGAATTAGGTCTGATCATAATTATATTTTGCCATAAGACATAAGACATAAATGAATAATAACATAGAAAAATAAACCCATTAAATTATAATTCTGACATAGTATTGGAAAGAAAAAGATAACGAGAATCTTATAAATTTGAAAATTGATATATTATATTATTTAAATTAATAGTAACTAATTCAATAATTGGATACTAATCATGAATAAAAATCATAAAATCATAACTTATCTTAAACTAAATAAACTGATAATTGAGGACTAGATAATTGTTACCTAATCATGAATAAAATCAAATAATCTTAACTAAACTAAAATAAAAAATAACAAAAATTGAGGAATAGCTAATTGTTACCTAATCATGAAAAAAGTAATTTTGAAAAATCCTAAATTTATGTGGAATTGGACACTAATCAGTGGTTTACTTTTAATTATATTATTACTGATTACTTATATATCATTATATAAATATTATATGATATAATTTCAGAAAATTTCATTATATATGGTATAAAATTTAGAATTTATCAGCATTTATTAGTTAAGATTATATTATATGTTAGTTATTATATATGGTATATAATCTTATTTTGACCAGAGAATATTAGTTCTCTATTTCTTAGTTTAGCATGCTCATTAATTTGGATACTAATTGTAGGCGTTGAAAATCACTTATTAGTACCCGAACTAGACTCGTGATGGTGGGTTCGTAACCGACGAACCATCAAGCGATGCGACCAAGGAATCGCTGACGACGTAATCACGCCACGAAACAAATAAAGTGAGTCGACGAACGCATGAAGTAAGTCGATTTAGCGTACAAATCAACGAAGCAATGCATCGTGGGATAAACCCAGCGGCGAAGCTTCAAGTTAGCAAAATCCAACAAGGCGGGTTGACCAAACTCGAGCGTCGGCGTGACAGAGTTAACCAAGCTCAGAACAATGATGCTACGCTAACCGGATCCTAAAATCTACGAGACAATCAACCAAGCTCAGAAATACTGGAAAACGGGTCAAAACAGGCAGAACATCGACCAAAAGCCGAAAAAGACTGGCCTAGGCCAAAAAAGCTTCGGCCTTGGCCGAAGTAGCTCGGCCAAGGCCCAGGCACTTCGGCCACAGCTTAGGCTCTTCGGCCATGGCCCAAACGCTTCGGCCACGTCCCAAGCGCTTCCGCCACTCAGCCGAACCAGCACCCCCCTCTTGATTTTCCTATAAATAGGGGGGTGGTCTCAGTTGTCAAGGGTTAGATTTTTTACTGCTAGAGCTCTGAGAGTTAGAATTTTAGAGCACAGATCTGAAACTTTGCAAGAGCCTTTGCACAAATCTAGACTCTCCGACGAGCGATTCTCTTCTCTGACAATCAATTCCTCTGGATCCAAACTTCGTTTTCGTCTCGAGAAGAGCTGTGACTTCACTTGGTCAATTTCACTCGCTAAGGGCTACTATTTCCTTCGTGAAATAAACCATTTTGTTATATATCTAATCGAGATCTGAATTTCCCCACGCAAAAAGGAGGGATTTTTAGATCTAAATTTAGATCTCGTGCTTCAACGACCGACAACGATCTAGGTCAGGTTTGCGGATCTACCCTCAAGTCTAAGTTGCGTCTTATACTCAGGGTCAGTGTGTGATTTCTCCTAGTAGATCTCACCCACTCCGGCGATCATTCTCTATCGTGAGATTTATCCCCGTCGGTGTTTTATTTCCTTTGTGAAATAAATGCTTCAGATCCGTAAATTCAGTATCTAGATCTTTACTTAGATCGGGATTGTGTGGTGGCCCACGGACGAAACAAGTCCCCGTCACATGCCAAGATACCCACACAAGCGAGGATCCGACAAACGGATCCAGCATTTATTCAAATTGGATCAAAGTTGTAATTTTAATTTGATTTTTTCATTATAAGCCTTATAAAAAGGCGATCTTTTTATTTGAATTTTGTTTCAGGCGATTGAAGTTTGTAAACAATTCAAAGCAATGGAAAATTCAGCAACTTTCCCCGTGAACACCCTCCCCGCAAACACCCTCAGCTGCAACCACCGCTGTTGTCACCGCTCGTTCGCCGCTAATTCGTTCGCTGCCTCTCGTCACCGCCAGTCGACGCTAATCATCATTGAGGCGGGTTCCGTCGCCGCCACTGGTCTGTAGTCCGTCACCGCTCATCGTCGCCGTTTGTTCTACGCCGCCGTAGCCTGAATCGCAGCCGATTTGCTCGTAGGCAAGACCTTGCCACTTTTGACTCGTATTTTACTTTTTTAAATATTTACGAATTAGTATATGCAAGATCTCGTACCCATTTTGACTTGCATTTATATTTTTTTTAGATTATTTATGAATTATTATTTGCAAGATCCCGTACTTTTTTACTCGTGTTTTATATTTTTGGAATTATTATATGCAAGATCCTATTACTTTTTGACTCGTATTTTATTTTTAGAATATTTATGAATTATTAAATGTAAGATTCCGTACCCTTTTTATTCGTATTTTATTTTTGTTAGATTATTTATGAATTATTATATGCATCGAATGATTATGATATGTTGTGAATTGCGTGGGATTGAATGATATTGATTGCAGCGTTGTTAGTAAGGTTATGTAAGATATTATTATTTTTTTATCAGAAATAAGTAGCTGGAAAATAATATTTTCAAAATATAGCTGAAAATAATATTTTCAAAATAATAGTGAGAAGAATTAGTTAAAGGAATTAATTCATTGCTCAGGCTTGTATTTTATATTTTTATAAATATTTATGAATTATTGGGATTTTTGGAGTATTAAATTATCGTAAGATGAATATTTTAATTATTAAGTTTATTGTCAAGTGTTATTTTAGAATAATCGTGAGGAAAATATATTTTAAAAGAATTATTTTATTAAAGAATCTTTTGAATTATTAAAGGAATATTGGCATTATTATTTTATTTTATTTCATTAAAAAAAGAAAATATTATTTTAGAGTATTCACAATGAAAACCTAAGTTTAAAA
>JBAKGM010000365.1:40200636-40219941 GCA_037177215.1 Asparagus racemosus | reverse complement strand
AACCCTAACCCTAATTTCTAGCTTCTACATTTTTACTCTCCTCTTTCATATACTGACTTGATCGTCGGAGTGGCTACCGGAGAACCCAACTCCGCCCCTTCCACAGGTGTTCCACGGTGTTGAGACTAGCTGCTAGGCGTCGTATTAGGAGGAGAAACGGGCCTCGCTTCCTTAAACTCTGATTCCACTGCAATCAGTGACTGTTTGATCCAAGCACCAGTTTGAGCATCAACAGTTAGGTTGTTAGTTTATTAATTATAGATAACTATTAAAAATAATTAGAAAATAAAATAAATAAACAAAAGTGAGATAAACGGCCGGCCCGTGCCACGATCCGTCTCCCTTGTTCCCATATCGCGAGCGGACTAGGCCAAGAGCCAGTGTCGGAGCTATGCGCAAGTTTGGGGGTGCCTTGGCCTCCCCCAAACTTTTTGAAATTACGTATACGTATAGTGATTGTGTACAACAATTTACATATCTATATCCTTCTTGAAATCATGGCATAATTGCACTTAAATATCCCATAGGTTCCCCTACTTTGTACCTATATAACTTTTACTTGTCTCTATTAACACTTTATACCCTAAACTTTTTAAAATTTACATTTTACTACCCGAATATTACACAAAGGGAATTTCTCCCTGGAAATTCTCATTTGACGCTCACATGCTAATTTTAGAAAATTTAACCCTTAATTATTATTGAATATACTGTTACAACTATAATAATTCTATTTTAACCAACCATAATTTTATTTTAAAATAGTAGTTTAATAGTTTTAACAGTAAACTTAGCAAATATTAAGAGTTAAAATGTTCTAAACTGAGTGTTTCATAAGAATTTTTTTCTCTTAGGGGTGAGGGGTTCTCATGCTTGCATAATTGAGGGTATTAAATTGCTAGATTTAAAAATTTTAGGGTGTATAATTGCCAACCAATATAAGGGATAGAAAAACACAAGTGAGGATATATAAGAGGATATATAAGTGCAAATTAGAGGAGAAACTATGTGGTATTTAAGTACAATCAAGCCTAAAAATATCCTAAAATAATTGAACTAACTAATTATTGCTAATATACTTATGTACCTTAGATTTGTGGCCCCCCAAGATAAAATTTCTAGCTCCACCCCTGAATACGGATGATACGGATGTGAGACTAGGGGTGTTTTGGTAACCTTGTAAAATTGGGTCAGAACTAAACCTCACCCAATTTTATGTGGTTTTCTTGTTTGGCAAATGAGAGGGCTATAGCTAGCCCAATTTTTTATAACTCAAAATTGACCACTAAATTAGTTTTCTTTTGGACCAAAGGGGCTGGTCCAAAAGAAAGCTGGTTTAGCACAAAACTGGGTCAGGACTGGTCCTGGTCCAAGTTTGTGTAGTTTGCCAAACACACCTTAGAAGTTAAGAGATTGGATATATGTAATCTTTATTGATTATAAATCGAATATTAATTTGTTATTCTCCAACAATGTAGGTAATCATATTGACTAAACCTTGTTAAATCTATATTTTTCTTTGATTGTTTTCACTGGTTTTCCTTCTTCTTTTGCGATCTTTGTTTAGGTTTTATCGCTAGCATTGATCTCTTTTAGTTTGTCAAACACAAAAATTTGCATAGGATATAATTGATTTAATTCATACTAATTTGTCAAATATAAAAATTGGAAGATGGTTAAGATGAGGTAATTACTCAAATCAGGGGATTTTACTAATTCCTTTGTAGATAAAGTACTTTGTTAGTATGATATGCCCTACAAACCAATCACAGAGATGATTATGTTTAGTTTATATTTATGTAACTTATATGAATAATGTGTTATTCGGTCCCTTGAATAAATCACTTCTTATGGATCATTAACTATGTGACTTGAACGTGAAACTCTGTAATTAGATTGTGATATTATTCTAAATAGTTCTTTGTCTTTTGTCATTGGTTGGGATGCTAATGATTTTGTAGGCAACATGTGTGTTGATTGATGATCATGTTTCGCGAATCATGGATATAAGATATCAAGTCAATCACATGAGTATATGTTGGTGAACATGATATTGGACCGACCCACTATGAAACATTGCATGGATTATTTATGTCATCAATATGTTTCATACAATGGTTATGTTCGGTCTTTTGACCTCAGACTATCATACTTTTCTATATGAGGATTGTATACTATGATGTTACCAAATATTTTCCTTGACTGGATAACAATAAAGTATTAGTCAGGTATGCTATGAATCATGCAGAGGGATATGAATGGTCAAGATGGTATTTGTCCCTCTCGTATAAATGAGAGTATGATATCTCTGGGGTCCTCGAAGAAGATAGACTGAGAAAGTGCATGGCCATGCCTAATTAGTTGCTAGTCAACTATTGAGAAGTCAGTCTAATTTCAGGTGCGAGAAATTAAAGGTTGAACTGTATAAGGGTGACACGTTTTCTGCCTTGAGTTCAATCAAGATATCTAGTGATGAAAAGACCAACATATGTCTATTGTAGACTAGGATTCATCTGAGATGACATTTATGTGATTTTGGTGGTCATAATGTCCTTCTAAGGTCTGCTTATGACTTGTGGAATAAAAAGTATTTTAGCCCACTGCCAACATCACGTAAACCTAATGGGTCACACACAAGAATATGTTGGAATGTTATTAAGAAAGCCCGCATAAATTAAGTCACATAGAAATATGATTAGATGTGAGGCAATCAGGTAATTAGATAATGAATGATTTGACAAATCTTGGTTAATTGATTTGAATTAATTTGATCAATCATGTTTGGGAAAAATACTAACCAAGTTCAATGAACATATCTCCTAACAATTAATTGATATGATCAATCACGGTTTAAAGATATGATTTGATTTGAACAAATTTTTTTGAGAAACTGTCTGGTTGTAAACCCGATCTCTTTCCGGTTTGAGAAACCACCTCACAGCCCTATAAAAGGGAGCATAAAATGGACCTTTGGTATCATCCCAATCTATCTTCTGAAATCATGAGGGAGAGAGAAGAAACTCCAGAGGCTGCTGTCTTCGAAGTGCTAACACACCGACGAGCGGAGTTCCAACTAGTTCATGTGGATACCAATAGAGGCGTCGCTACTATTGCTGCGCTACATCTCCACGAGTAACCAAGTTTTTGTTGCTTATCTGCACGCTTTAGGTAATATTCTATCTTGGATCTTCTTTTACGTATGGATCTTATGATGTAGGTAGATAAAAATATGATTTTTAATGCTTGTTATCCCTCTTACTTCCCTACAGTACTTATAATCCTTATTAATTTAACTAATTAAAATAATCATTTCTTTGTGGATGAAGTAGTTGTAATCCTCATAAGTTATAAAATACTAATTAAGAAAAATCACATCAATTAAAATAAAGCTTACCTTACGGGTCAAACCATGTATACGACACTTTGAAATAACAAACATGCTAACTGGACTAACATCTTCCTTAATTCCTCTCCCTTACAAACTGTGCAAAATAAGGTCAAAGAGGTGTGAGTGTAACATAAAATTGTATTCTCTAGGAACAGAATTATCTACAACGCTCATTATGACTTGAAAGTTTTGGTGTAATGGAAGAAACTATAATGTTATAGATTGATGTTGATTCATATCTCATTAAATACGGATTTAAAATGCATTTTAGAAAGAAAAAAATTTGTCATTATGACATCACTAGCCTTTTTTCCTAATCAAATATTGCTTGAGACCATCGTCCTCGACATTGTTCAAGGATTACTCGCATTTCTTCAAGTATTCGAGGATTTTTGCAAGGACTTTGCCCGTAACGTTTGGAAGATGAATTCTGTTATCAGCGCAATCTTCTTCGATGATATAAGACGAATAGTTCGAGACTGAAATGCTACTTTTTGATCAACTTCGAACACTTTGCCATCAGAACTCATTAGTTTGATCATCTTTTTATTGGAGGAGGAAGAAGCCATATCAATGTACTCAAAAGAAAGTAGACAATGAGAAGATTGTTTGCCCCACTGTGAGTGATCTGAACGGTTGGAATGTTCTAATATGACTTCCACGATCATGGGTTCGATTCCGGGTTGGGTTATCCAAAAAAAAAAAAAGAGAGAAGATGATCCTTAACTTGAGGATAATATTAAAAAGAGAAGATTTTAAATATTAGCTCTAATTTAAATTTCAGTCTAATTTTGAATGTAATGGTGAAAGAAGCAGGTGACAATTATATGATACTAGCTATTTTTGTCATGTTATTTAACTCATTGCCATATTAGCTTTTAAGCTTGTTATGTGATACTTTGCGCATGCAAAGTTTCATAATCGACCGCACAATAGAATCGATATCTACGCATTGTTGAAATTAGAAAAATATCAACATGATAAAGGCCTTAATAAAACCAACTTGATTATGTGGCCATACTTAATATGTACTTTAAAACTTTTCGGGCTGATAGATTCTGACTGAATTGATCAGAACGAATAGATCGCTCGCGCTTAAAATATCTCCAAATCCGACCCGGCCCATTCACACTCATGGGCCGAACCTATAAAGAGCTATCCCTTGAACCAATCAAACCGCCAAATTTTCTTGCGCCCGCTTCGTCCCTTCAAATGTCCTCCACAATCAGTAAATAATTATTTATTGGAGTACCGATGGCAATCACGGTAAATAATTTCCGCAAAATTAGCTCTCTGTAGTTCCGTTTTTCTCTCTGTATTGGTTATTTGGAGTTTCGCTGCAAAGCCTGCAATTTTGCAATGAGAAAGTATTGGAAGTTTGGAACGAAGCGTGGAAGAAAAATTACAATAGCACCCTTCTATTTAAAATTTATTGAAATCCTATTTTCGGTATACTGAAGCAACTCTCTTAAAATAAAACTTATCTCATGTTTTAAGCAAGTGTGTAGTTAATATTTATTTATTTATTTATTTCTAGATTTGATTTCCTCATCCAAACTTAGTTCAGTTTTAAGCAATATTTAACACTTTGGAATAGTAAACATGCTTACTAAATTAACCATCTTTCTTAGTTCTCTCCCTTATTATGACTTCAAAGTTCTGATATCAAAAGAATGCAGATTCAAATCTCATTAGTCATGCAGTTAAAACTTATTTTAATTTAGAGGAAATTTTAATTAAGAGGAAAAAGAAATAACAAAGCAATTATCATTTTCCTTCTAATTGGAATTTCCTCTCCTAATCAATATTACTTCTCAATTCCAAACTTAGTTCAGTTTCGATATCATTGATTCTCTTTTATTTTATTTTCCCAGAAATTATCTTTGTATATATTATTTCCTCTTGTGAACTTGATGAATTTGAATTGATATATGAAGAAACACTTGAGCTAAAAATAAATGAAGGTATTGAAACTATATATATACACACACACACTCATGTCAATTGATATGAAAGTGTTGAAGGCCAAGGAAAGACAAAAACATAAAAATAGAAAGGGAAAAAAAAAATACTAACTTAACTAGAAAAACTGAATAATTTCATTCATTGGAAAATTCCATGAAGCCTGCAAAACTTTACCGAAACATAACTTTACTACTAGACTTTAGAACAACTAAAAAAAAGTAAAACTAAAGCTTTATAATAAAAAAAAAAAACCTAAAATTCACTCAAAAGCCCAACTGTTCTCCCTCTTAATCTCCTCCTCTTCCTCCGGTGAGAAATCATTCTTGATTTTAAACATGTCACGAATCTCATCCGGGGTTTTTCCTCTAAGCATATCCGCAGTAGTTTGACAAGCCAAGTCCAACAAATCTTTAATGTCAAGATAATTTGCGGCGACGAGGAGATCATAGAGTTCATCAGTACCGATCTTCATAAACTCCACATCCCAAGACTTGAGGTCGTCGTCGTCGTCGTCATCGTTCGAGGATTCACCGTACTTCTTCAGGTACTCGACGACTTTCGCGAGGACTTTGCCCGTAACGTTTGGAAGAGGAATTGCGCTTTCAGCGCAGTCGTCCTCGATCAGGTGACGGATGGTTTGAGACTGAATTGCTATTGTTTGACCGACTTCGAAGTGTTTGCCATCAGAACTCACAAGTTTGATCATCTTTTCGTCGGAGGAAGGAGAAGCCATACGCTCAGAAATATCGAAGAACGATGAGAAGAAAATAAGTTCTGCGTTTGGAGGAAAGCTTGAAGGCCTGGACCCCTATTTATAGGTTTAACATACCGAATCCAATACAATTAGAATTGTTGGATGTATCCCAATCAAATTATTACTATGATTGATTGGGATTCTGAATCCGATTGGTTTTAGGTACGCATATGAAGGTTAAGTTTTGTACCGTATATATTATGACACAATAACTCTTTTTTATGCTTCGTATAGTTCCTCTTATATCCATGAGAGGTTCTATTTTCACAAAAATCCCTTTAATTTTGGCCGATTTTGAGATAACCCCCTACACTTTAAACATGTCATTTGACGCCCTGAATTTTAGGTGTTTCAGAAAACCGTCCAATATATCAAATGTTAACTAAATCCTAATGCTGTTAGAAGAACCGGCAGAAGAAACCGAATTTTTTTAATTACCAAATTAACATTTTAGTTATTAAACTAAACTAATTAATTAAAAATTATTTAAAATAATAAAATCCCTAATTCGATCAAACTGAAGGGGATGCGTAAATGTTACCTTTAAAACGTATTAAGAAAGACGTGAAAGTGTTTTTTTAGGGGCCTTTTGGTGAACTGGAAGCATACGATTTTCACATGTACGATCAGATCTAACGGTGTTAGTAGGGAGGTTATTTGACAAAGTATAAGAGAGTTAAAATGATATTTATTAAGTTTAAACAAACTATCTCACAAACAACCAGAGCTAAATTGGATTTTTGAAATTTATCCTTTCTTTAGTTTGCGGTATGTTTTTCTATTAGGGGCATTTTGGTGAACTGGAAGCATATGATTTTCACATGTTCGATCAGATCTAACGATGTTAGTAGGGAGGTTATTTGACAATGTATAAGAGAGTTAAATGATATTTATTAAGTTTAAACAAATTATCTAACAAACAACCAAAGTTAAATTGGATTTTTGAAATTTATCCTTTCTTTAGTTTGCAGTATGTTTTTCTATTAGGGGCATTTTGGTGAACTGGAAGCATATGATTTTCACATGCACGATCATATCTAACGGTGCTAGTTAGGAGGTTATTTGACAAAGTATAAGTTAGTTAAGTGATATTTATTAAGTTTAAACAAACTATCTCCCAAACAACCAAATTTAAATTGGATTTTTGAAATTTATTCTTTCTTTAGTTTGCAATATGTTTTCTATTAGGGGCATATTGGTGAACCGGAAGTATATGATTTTCACATGCACAATCAGATCTAACGGTGTCGGTTAGAAGGTTATTTGACGAAGTATAAGAGAGTTAAGTGATACTTATAAAGTTTAAACGAACTATCTCACAAACAACCAAATTAAAATTGGATTTTTGAAATTTATCCTCTCTTTAGTTTGCAATATGTTTAACCAATAGCACACATGAACAATGACAAGGTTGCAAAATTCTATCTTGATGTATGTCAGATGATCTCTAGGATTTCCTTAGTCAACACATATTATATACTTATTTATAACTTATAGATACTCTTAAAATAAAAATTGGTTTGAAGCCTTGTTTTCTTTTTTTACCCGTCTACAATGGTGTTTTCGTCATGGGTTAAAATAGTTTACTATCTTGTTGTCTATGATTAGGATGAGTATAAGTTATAATCTAAGTAAAATTGCGCTAACCAAAAAGAAAGTTGACCGTCTTTAGTGAATATACATTGGAAAATATTATGCTTTTGCATTGGTTTAATTGAACTTTTTGATAATAATAATAATCATAATTATTCATTCAAATTAAATATTCAGCTTAAATTGAAAGAAAGCTTGTGAATTGGAGTACAAATTAATTAGAGTTATGATAAACAAGTTCAACTCAAAAAAAAATAACGTGAATGCTCTTTCGTTATATGAAGGTGATGATATATAGAAAGAATCTTCAAGAATTTTGATATTTAAATTATTTATTTCACTTTTCTTTGATGCAATGACCTAAAAGGTTGGAGTTTTGGTGGCAGTGATATTTATTGGATTAATAAATCAAGTTTTACTCTTTACCTCTATTTAATACGTATTAATTCTCGGTTGATCTCAATCTATATAGAACTGACGGACTTTAGTAAATATTTTAAGTAAATATTGAACTTTTCTTGCATGAAAAATGTTGTTGGTGAGAGAAACTATATATAGGATGAAAATGAGGCATGCCTACTAATCGATATTACTTCTTGATGCCAACTTAGCTAAGTTTAAGTGATATATCTTCGTTTTTGTTTTATTTTGATTTTACAAAAACTACAGTGTTAAATTTTCCTAACTCTGCTAGAGGAATTTTAGTTGATATTTAAAGACTGACTGAAAAACACCGAGACTTATGAACTCGTCCATGTATTTGCATAATATTTTATCTCCATATGATGTATATAAGTCATGAAGTCGAAGAAAAGACGAAAATAGAAGGAGAAAAATAAATAAAACTTACATATATATTCATTCACTCAAAAAAACTTTTTTAACTGACAAATTCCATGAAAATGGCTAACCAAAAAGAAAGATAAATTTCATGAAAAATAATTAAACCTGACCAAAACATAATTACGACTGATAGACTCTATAGCTGCAAAAATAAAAAAATTATTTAAAAAATCTAAAATTCACTGGACGGCCCATTGGTTCTCCTTCCTAACCTCTGCCTCCTCTTTTGGAGCGAAATCGTTATCTCTATGGAAAATGGTCCGGACTTCCTCCACACTTTTGTCTTTAATAATTTCCGCGATAGTCCGACCCCCAAATTCAACAAGTATTCAAGACGGATTTTTCTAGACGAAATTCCGTCTCGTTTGATCAACATAGATGGAATTTTGAGCAACCTAGACGGTTTTTTCCGTCTAGGTTGCCCATTTTTCTACTAGTGAGTGTTTAATATCAAGATAATTTGCAGCGATGATTAGTTCAAAGAGCCCATCAACGTCGATCTTGGCGAACTCGGCATCCCAAGACTTGAGGTCATGATCGGCGATGGTTGAGGAATCGGCGTGCTTCTTCAAGTATTCAAGAACTTTTGCGAGGAGCTTGCCCGTAACGTTCGCAAGAGGAATCGCGGCATCAGCACAGCCGTCCTCGATCAAGTGCCGGACCGTTTGAGACTGGACGGGGACGGCCTCGTCGACTTCGAACACCTCGCTGTCGGAACTCTTTGGTGTTATCATGTTTCCGTTGGATGAGGAAGAGGAAGCCATCAAAACGCTGTTATGGACTCGAAAGAAAAATTTGAGAGAAACTTTAGAGGGTTGGGCCCCTTATTCATATGATTTGGTTGGTTTGTCTGTATATAGGAAGATTCTATAGAATCCTTAAATTTTGTCACGATTAGAACTCATAGCAGATTGTACTTCGATTATAATTAAAAATCTGTGAGGCTCGCTGACCTGTGGTCCCCTTCTTGGCACCATTTTTAGTCATGGCGGAGCTTGAGAGCTCCAGAATTCTCAGATAGACAACAGAGAATAGAGAGAGACGAAGAAGAAAGCAAGAACTCAGGAAACTTTTTATTCAATTTCAGCTTGTTTACAATTAACAGTTAATTATAGTTTCTCACCCTCCCTTCAGAATTGTGGCAGTTAAGTTGGTTACAACTAACTCCACATGGCCACTCTTAATTCTCAGCTCACAAAGAAAGTTAAAGACAAAATTTACAAAAAAGACCAAGTAAAAAAACCAAATTTTGCATTTCCTGAGCCTGTGCACGTTTCTGTGCTCTCCTCAAGCCTCCGCTGCTTCTGCTTCACTGTCAGGATTGGATCCTGACAAAATCATTGACCAATTAGATTTAGGAGAGCAGTTCTGGATTGATCATAACTGAGAATCTTTAATTGATTATAATTGGGAGTCTTTATCCAATTATATTATATTATAGTTAAGAATGATTATGATGATAACTGATAGACACGATAAAGTTTGTTATTTAGAAAGAAATCATAGAAAATTAGAATGTTATTACAGTTGAAAATCCCTATTCAATGGGGTTTATTAAAAAGCCCTCCATTGGTTAAAATTTGTTTTACGAGTCCTCAATAGATTAGATTTGCCATTCTTCTTTAGGATTAACTACTTAAATTAAACAAGCGGTCTACTGGACCTGTGGAGAAAACACAACCAACTTTTGGCCCAAATCGCGTTGAATTGAAAACCATCGAATCAATATATCATGAAAAGAAATATTTGTCTCAGTATATATATAAAAGTACGATATAAATCAATTCAAATAACAGCAACGAAGAGAACTCGATAAATGAAATTTATGGAAAGATGAAATAATGCATATTTTAGAGTATCTTAGAGAACATTTGTTCAGTTGAAACTTTGTTCTAAAATCAAACAATCATAATTCGGTCTATTCAATCAAAAGCAGTGGAGAGACCATTATATAATCATGAATTTGGATCCTCTTTACCATAAAAAATTAGTGAAGTGACATTACATTAATCATAGACGTTGATTTATATAATGTGTAATTATGATTCATTCAATATCTAACACTCATCACACTCCAAGAATTATATTATTTTCCTAATTTAAAGTTAATATAAATTATAACTATAATACAATAGTGGTCTCTTCGCTCTTTGATATATTTTCTTTATAGTGAAGAGGATCCAAATACATCATCAGAAAAATAGAGTGAAAAAAAGAGGGAGGAAAAATACACTTATTAGTAAACCTTATCGGATCCGGGTTCGATACCGAAACCCGTTAACCCGTTCCACCTCGCTTATATACGCTCCCACGAAGAGTGATGCCCTAAGCCGCTCTCCCCCTTCACTGCACTTCATCTCCCTCGCCAAAGATTTCACTTCCATTTTAGCAAACAAACTTCATCGAGGTACAGATTTCGACCTAGGGTTTGCTTAGACCCGTGTTCCGCTTCAAAGCTCGAATCTTTTTCTGCTTTTTTTCTCGATTAGGGTTTAAACGGTGCGAAATGTCGGACGACGAGGCGAGGGAGGAGAAGGAGTTGGATCTTTCATCTACTGACGTGGTTACAAAGTACAAGAGCGCAGCTGAGATTGTTAACAGTATCGATCTCATAACCCTTCTCTCTCTAAAATTTCATAAGAAAGATCGTGGCTTGCGCTGTTCATTTGAAAATTTTATTTATACTCCCTCAAATTTAGATGTTTTCTAATTTACTTCCCAATTCTACTATATTACGGGAATATTAGTTGTTTAGCTGAAACTAAATGTGGTGGAATTGGGGGATGAATTAGCAGTTTGTGGGGTAAATTTGCAAATATGGTTGCTGTTGGGGCATATGGGTAAATTAAAAAAACATTTTTCTTTGATGTCTAATATTGATGTTTGTTTTGGGAACAGAGGCTCTTCAGTTGGTTATTTCAGAATGTAAACCGAAAGCTAAGATTGTTGATATATGCGAGAAAGGAGACAACTACATCAGAGAGTGAGTGTATATTTGCTATTTCAAATAATGTTTATTAGCTTTTAGAGTATTGTCAATTCTGATATTTGGAAGAACTTGATATACCTGTTTATGGATTTGCAAAGTAGGTGAATTTTCGAGACACTGCATTTGCCTTATATCATCTTAATGAAATTCTTGTGCCACTAGAAGCAGGGTTTCTTTTTTGAGCGTAGTAGTATGTGTCTGCTCTTGTAATCGTAATTGTTTTGTGTACATGAAGCATAATAGGCTATAATGTAAATGTGGAATGCTCATATTGTGAGGGTTGCGAGGACTTTATGATTAATGAGTTCGCAAATTATATATATCTAAATGGTTTAAAATTAGTAGTTGAAAACTTCAGATGGATATTAGTATGAAAGAAAGAAATTTGTATTTATCAATGTAGGAAGTCCATAAATTTGTATTTATCAATGTACATAGTATGTTGTCTACCTTTTTAATAATTTTATATCTTTTTTTAGATATTATTGAAATATTTTATACATTTGGATTGAAATGTATTGGAGGTAGTATTGGTACAAAGAGTATGCTTATCTCATTTGGTATGCTTCGGAAGCTTTTGGTCCATGTTTGTGCATAATAAATTGTATAACATTTAACCGTAATGTTGGGTTTAGGCAAGCTGGGAGCATGTACAAGAATGTGAAGAAAAAGATTGAGAGGGGTATTGCCTTCCCAACTTGTATTTCTGTTAACAACATAGCATGCCATTACTCACCATTGGCTAGCGATGAGACTGTCTTGGAGGAGAATGATGTTGTCAAAATGTAAGGTTTGACTGTTGCTGGACTTGTTTTGTAATCTGGAAAAAGGATAAGGATTTTATAGGTATTTACAATTTTCCTCATTTTCTATTGCAGCGATATGGGTTGTCATATAGATGGGTTTATTGCGGTTGTTGCACACACTCATGTACTTCAAGAAGGGCCCGTGACTGGGAGAGCAGCGGATGTAATTGCAGCAGCCAACACTGCTGCAGAGGTTGCCCTGAGGCTTGTGAGACCAGGGAAGAAGGTAGGCAAAATATGTTTCTTTGCACATTATCACCAAATTGTTCAGTATTCACAATTAGTTATTTCTTATTTATTGATGTTAAACTATGTTTGCTGTGTGGATGTGCTTGGTATTGATGTGGTTTTCTCTTTGGAGGTTTATTTTGAGGTTCTTGTTTAACCATGGGGAATATTTATTCTGTCAGATATTAAACAGTTTCAATGACATTGATATCTATGGTACCTTTGCTTTTGGTTCATATAAGACGAAAATATTTAGTTTTATCTACTTCACCATCCTATTTCTTGAATATTCTTCTTAAACATGTTATCTTCCTTTTTGGTCTTGACATTATATGAATCCTCTAAATGATGAAAATTTACCTTTAAGCTATGGATCAATATCCAATGAAGCTATTGTCATAGTTACTCTGATAGAGATTCATCTTTTTGTTTTTTTCTTCATTTTAATAAATTCTCTTTATTCAGAACTTGTTAAATCCTTGCTCAAATTTGAAGTTCGTGAATGTGAATTTCATTGATTGGAGATCATGTTGCTGTGAATTTATGATAACTTTACTCTATGACTACTTTATCCTTGTAAAACTTTCGATTGGAAGATTCCATAATGGGAAATACTTTTTGAAGGCTATTTTGTTTTCAACGCGTGGATTCTCTAAATGATGAAAATATTCTTTTAGCTATGGATTTATCTAAATGAAGCTCTTGTCATAGTTACTCTGATAGAGAATCACAATTTTGTTTAACGAACGAAACTTTCTATGTTTTACGATTAAATACATGGTTTAATGTTTATTTTTTGGCAAATTTTCCTGTTTAGAAGTGTATGTCCTCTTTTGTCCGTCGTATCATTTTGGATTCTGATTTTGGTCCTTAAATAATTTGTTGGCATGGTTTTCTCATTACTTGTCTCTTAGTTAATTTGTGTGCAGAATATCCCATAATGCTGCTTCCTACTTCCTATCTAGCGTAGTTAGGTTCTGTGTGCAATAAATGGTTTTTTTGGGGGTAAAATGTCAAATAGAAAATGGATTCTATGGCAACTTTGCCGAGGTGGCTGTTTATTATTGGCTTCCTCTTTTCCCTGTTGCCAACATTGTGATCTGCTGCTTCTGGCTTCTATTGGAACTTGCTTATTTCCCTAGAATCTGGAAATTCCTTTGTAGCCTACATCAGGCATATGATGAGTAAAATTTAATCTTCTGTAAGTCATATATATCACAGTCTTTCTTTCTTGGTTCTTCTGATTTTTCAAGTTCTTATTTATTAACCTCTATTCCCTATCATTTTTTGGATTGCATTTGTGAATTGGTCCTGATAAGTCTGAATCCCTATCCTTGCCCTATAAAAGGTGATTTATTGTCTGGTTAAAGAAACATCCCTTTTCCAGTTACTTTTCATCCTTTCTCTTGCCAAAATTTTGTAGGTAATTCTTGTTTCTGGTAGAGGATCTGGAATACAAAGAAGTTTGGACTTGATCAGTGCAATGTAGGAACTACTCAAAAATATATTTACAGCACCTAAACATAAGCTCATTACCAATTATGTTGAAAAAATTGTTATACTATTGATACAGAAACTAGAAAGTTAATATGTGTTGCACCTAGTTGGTTTCATTGGTTCACCGTTGCAGGTAGTTTAGTTGGTCTTTTGGTGTTAAATGTTAAAACTTTGTTCAGTCATTTACTATTCCTGGAATACAACATTTTGATAGATTGGTTGCATGCTTTACAAAAAAGTATCTAGTTGTGCTTCATTGTTCTCTTCTTGGTTTAACAGAATAAGGATGTCACTGAAGCTATTCAGAAAGTGGCTGCTGCATATGATTGCAAAATTGTTGAAGGGGTTCTCAGTCATCAGCTCAAGCAGTTTGTAATTGATGGTAACAAAGTTGTGCTTAGTGTATCCAATCCAGACACTAGAGTGGATGATGCAGAATTTGAGGAAAATGAAGTTTATGCAGTGGACATTGTCACAAGCACTGGTGAAGGAAAGGTAAAATGAATCCCATACCTGGTTAATTAAAAAAAAAAGCATCAGTTTTCTTCTTCTTCTTCTTCTTTTTTTTTTGCTAACTCTTGCAAATTCTTATTTTGTAGCCCAAGATATTGGATGAGAAGCAAACCACTATATATAAAAGAGCTGTAGACAAAAATTACCACCTAAAATTGAAGGCATCAAGGTTTATTTTTAGCGAGATAAACCAGAAGTTCCCAATCATGCCATTTACTGCAAGGTATGCCATCTTCATCCTTCAAACTTTATTAATCTTTGTCTTCAACCTTATCATGGTTTTTTTTTAAACCCAGGGCTTTGGAAGAGAAGCGTGCTCGCCTGGGGCTTGTAGAATGTGTAAATCATGATCTATTGCAACCATACCCTGTTTTACACGAGAAACCTGGTAAGCTCTATTGAGTTCTAAATTTATTCTGTAACCAATAATTTAACTTGCTAATGAGTAGTCCAAGCATTCTGGAAATAGCTTCTGATATTTGTTCCAAGTAATGCAGCCTAGCATTCTTCTACAGATTTCCCCAAGTTTAATTTGAAATTTTTTCCTTGTTATTCTTTTAGACGTTAAGGAAACAAATTGTTGTTCATTAAAGCAAATCAGTAACGATAAAAAGTGAAGTTCTGTTCAAAGATTTGATGAGTACTTGGTTTTGCACCTCTCCTCTCTTATAATCACACACATGAGACGTATGCACACTTTCAGACACTAGAATCGGTTAATTGCCAAAAGACCCCCTGTAGTATCACCCAATTGCGAATAGACCCTTATAGTTCTATTTGTGGCGAATGGAACCCCTTAGTATTGAGTCATGTGACTACAGCCCATTAGTAACTTTTGACTCTTTTAAAAATTAAAATAAATTAGCAATTGAGGATCTATCCTATCCTCACCAATAAAACTATAGGGGTCTACGTGCCTCAAAACTTGTTAACGATTTTAAGAATCAAAGAAAATTCACTCTGGGGGTCTATCCACAAAAATAGAACTACAGGGGCTCTATTCCCAATTGGGTGATACTACAGCGGGTCTGCTCACAATAAAAGGGTTAATTGCTGATAGGTGCTCTGTAGCATGATTGTTTTGAACCTACCACCCTCTAGTTTTACTTTTGCAGATGAACCCCCTGATTGCATTTTTTTTATTCCTTTACCCCCAGGGGGTCTATTTGTTTGGAAAAAAAATTGCTCTTTCTCTGATAGTAAAAGATTAAAAAAACATTCACTCATGGGGTCTATCTGCATAAGTAAAGCTAGAGGGGCAGTAAGATCTAAACAGTGATAGTGCAGGGGTCTATCAGCAATTAACACAAAAAAAACATAGTTGATCTTGTTTATGTTGAACTGTTCTCTTTTACGTGTCAGGTGACCTTGTTGTTCACATCAAGTTCACGGTGTTGTTGATGCCAAATGGATCCGACAGGATTACTTCTCATCCTTTGCAGCAGCTGCAAACTACAAAAACAATAGACGATGATCCGGAAATTAAAGCATGGCTAGCACTGGGCATAAAGACAAAGAAGAAAGGAGGAGGAAAGAAGAAGAAAGGTTTGTTTTTATTTCAGTCATTCATATATTAAAGTCCGTCTTATTACTTTTACTTGTATTCACATCGAATAATATTTTGAAGATTTATTAGGTACTCCTAGGTATTTATTGCTGGAAAAATGTTTTTCTTGAATTTATGCAGGTAAGAAAGCTGAGGCCACGGAAGAGGAACCAATGGACGCGTCAAAGGAATGATGTACACTACTGAGTGTTGTCAAAGTTCACAGTTCTCTTGGGGATTCTTTGAATTTCATCCTGAGCCAAAGATGCGAGCAAAGTTATGATAATATTCGACGAAATAGTCGCCAAAGCTTCAGGCAGTTGAAGGTTTGAGCCATAACAGTTCGAAATGGTTAAAAGAGTCAGATGCTAAAGTTGAATTTGTATCTAAATCGTTTAGATGGAAATATTTTTTCTTAGATTTCTATAATGAAGGAGAAAAAAGAAAAGCCCTTTTTAGTTTTAGCATGCGCTCAAAAGTCATGCTTTTGTTGATTTTTGCTAGGTTTTCTGCACTTGTTTCCTTGGATATTTTCCTCTTACTGACTTGTTTTACTATCCACATGAATATGAATTTCCTCTCCCTTTGTTGTTAGTTGAGCAAAGATTAGTATTTACGCTCCTAGCATTTGTTGAAATTTTGTATGAGTTTACGTTGGATTATCATGTGATGAAGGAGCACTTTTCGCAATCTTGTGATCAAGGTTTTCAATATCGGATATTGGGAAAATATCGAATAATCAAAATTCATATCAGATTGTGGATATCGGGAAAATATCGGGATATGTGGTAAATATCAGAATGTCATAATAGATGTTTGTATACATAGTATAATGTACTAAAATGTAATCTCAACGTACTTAATGAAATCTAAGTATACAAAATGTAAATAATATATGTTTATGATTAGTAATTAACTTTGTAAAACAAATAAAAGCACAAATCAAAATTGTAACATTTCATGTTTTGTAGGCCAAAATGTCATTCGATATAATGAAAAAATCATGGTATCTCACCTCAAAATTGCCAAACGCGGCCTAATGTTTTGCAACAAGCCATATAATAGGATATATCGACCAACATATCGGCTAATATATTGGCCATATCGGAGATATATCCCTCAAAATAGTAAAAAAGCTGTAAAGGATATTTAGAGATCATATCGGTTGCGACAAGCCCTGTAAAAGGATATATCGGGTGACATATCGGGCCATGTCGGGGAAATTTAAAGCAATAATTGTGATGGTATACGAAAGTCAAATAAGATGATATTATGTAATTAGAGTATATTATGCACAAAAAAAATGATAATAATGTGTCTGAAGTGAGATTGTGGAGGTGAATGAACGCAAGTGAGCTATAGTAGATGATTGTAAGTAAGCGCATCTAGGGGGACTACCGTAGGCAAATGAACTCCAATTCATTAACAGAGTGAATAATTAAGAGGGGATCGTTAGGTTTTGTCAAATTTTCCAACAATTCCCCGAATTTTTTTGTAACTTGCGCCGTGTACTAATTTTCCACGTAGTTTCCCTAACCCAAACGATAGTAGGAAATACGCACCGGTATGCCCATTTTAGCGGGCCGGGTCAGAATCAAAATTTCCCGCTAAAATTCGTTTTTCCTTGTGATAAGAATCATAAGATTAAAAATATTTTGTCAAGGAAAAAAATTTCCCAATTATTTCAGATTTCTAAATCAATGAACAACTTACATCACTTGTCATCCCCCCTTCCTCTTCCTATATGTTTAAACCAAACCTCTCTTTGAAAAACCCTAGCTTCGCCATGGCGAGCTTCGATGCCGATCCCAGGGACGAGAAACTCCCCTTCATCAATGGCGAAGAGAACGAAGACGCCATCCTCCACGTGCAAATTCCTCAGAGCAACCATTAATATCAGTTTCATGATTCTCGGGTTTCTCTATTATTTTGTTCTTAGTTTTATTTACTTCTTTCTTCTCTAGGAAAGTGAAGTTGTATAGATTCGATGAATTAAGTCACGAGTGGATCGAGAGAGGGAACGGAATCGCGAAGCTTTTGAAGCACAGGAAGCTGGGGAAAGCTCGATTGATTATGAGAGAGGCGAAGACGCTCATGCTTCGCTTAAATCATTATGGTAAACTTTAGTTTATCTTCGTGTGCACCAAAACTTGAGGGTTTTATATTTGGGGTTTTTCTCTTTTAACCCAAATCTTTACCACCACTTATAACCCAACCACTTTTCCACACTTCAAAACACCCATAATACCCATCCAACTTATTTTTAAACCCAATACTTAAAACATCTCTCCGCCTCTATACGTTATCTTTCTCAAAAATTAAAATCTCAACACTACCCTTTCTCTCTTCTTCTCCTGAACGCGAACAGTAGCAAGCATTAATGGCGATGATGGCGGGAGAATTGGCGCGCTGCTCTCCCACTCCAACAAACCCCCAATTTGGTACACATCTTCAATTTCTCTCTCTCCTCCATTAATTTCTCCTCTCTTCTTGAGAAATCTCTCTCCCCCATTAATATTTCTCATCATAGAAGATATTAATTCCATATCAGATCGGTAGTTGGGATCTTCTTTGTTAGTTTCTTCTAGTAAAAGAAGTCTGAGAACACATCTTCATATCTTGAAGGCAAGTATAAATTGTCTGAGAACACATCTTCATCTCTTGATTTGCTGAGAAGACTAAATTTTTTGATGAGAAAACCTTTATTTTGTTGAGAAGACTATTTTCTCATGGAAAAACTTTTGATTTTGTTGAATATATCCTGTGTAGTGAGGGGCAGTAAAGTGCTATACTTTCTTTAAAAAGTGCTATAAAATCTGGTCTTCGAACAATAGACTTCAGAGAAAATATAGAAATGGATATTGGTAGTTAAATACTTATTTTATTTTTTTATGAACTTTAGAAATGGATGAAGAGCTGTATTGTGCAATAACGGACTTCAGAGGAAACAATCATTTGATTCCAATAAACATCAATGGGACTTTCAGTGATTTAATGGCTGAGGTAGAAAGTAGAATCGCTTTGTGTTCAAGACCAGCAAAGTTGACTTATGAAGTCCCATATACAGAAGGATTGTTTGTGCGTGTCCATGATGATGTCGATGTGTTAACAATGTTCAACGTACATCTAAGTTGCAAGACGAAGATACTTAAGATGCACGTCGACATAGATCGAGATATATTA
>JBAKGM010000365.1:40174782-40193480 GCA_037177215.1 Asparagus racemosus | reverse complement strand
CCGCAACCCTAGCCCCAACCCCTAACCCCTACCCCCTAACCCTAACCCCAACACCAACCCCTAACCCCTAACCCTAACCCTAACCCCAACCCCTAACCCTAACCCTAACCCCAACCTAACCCCAACCCTAACCTAACCCTTACCCTAACCGTAACCCTTACCCTAAACCTAACCTAACCCTAACCCTAACCCCAACCCCAAAACAAACCCCAAACCTAACCCCAAACCTAACCTTAACCTAACCCTAGCCCTAACCCTTGCCCTAGCCCTAGCCCTAGCCCTAATTAAAAAAAAATTTGATAGAAAAGATGAGACTCACACAGAATCCGAGCCCTTACTATTACTAGATATTGAAGAAAACCTTGTGCAAAAGATATGCTTAACGCAAGAAAAAATTTCATGTATACGACTTGTCTAATGATTCTGTAAATAGAAATAAGAATGCTATATATGTCTTGGAATCGAATTTAATTCATTACAAGTAGCAAATCACATCAATATAAATAGTAAAAATCTAGCAAAATAATTAAATTGAATATTAGTATCAAATAGAACACGCTACATCAATACAATAAACATATAAATATGCTCTTGATTTACTTCTTGGGCCGCCATTAACTTATTTAGGGCTTAATAGCTGGCCAGCCAAGCCCATTACCCTTCCACAACTACCTTCATAATTTTGAATTAGCTCACTTCCCTTTCGGCTAAATTATCAGATTGGCCTAAATAGTGATACCTCTTTACCACTTTTGCCTAAAAAGTGACACCGGCGACACTTTAACCTAAAAAGTGATAAATTGGCGATAAATAGATCTTCTGATCGCTGGAGTTATTTTTAAACAAAATGTTAAAGAAATTTTACGTATAGATCCCTCAATCTCTCATGATTTTTGAATTAACCCATCTCCTTTCCCTAAAATTTGAAATTTGTTAAAAAAATCCTCTTTTTCCACTATCTTCTCCTTCCTTCTTCCCACCATTTCCTCCATTCCCTTATTCTTCCTGTACGCTAGCCTTCCCTCCTCCCTCACTCCCTCTACTTCTACCTCATTTCATGGATCATCACTCTTACTTTCTCATTTCCTTCATCTCCTCCAATCTCTTTTTGTCCAAATCCCCAACATCTCCTTCTCTCTCCTATTCCCTCTTCCTTCTTCTCCTCTTCCTTTCTCTCACTCTCTCTTCCTATTTGCTTCACCCACTCCCAACCCCCAACATTACACATTCCACACTATCTTAACCTCACTCTTTTTTTCTTTTCTTGCAATCTCTCTTCCTCCTTGCTTCCTACTCTTTCTTCACCCTCCAATCATTAAAAAACAAATATCCTTAAGAGTGAGGATATGTGAAAGAAAGGAGAGAGAATGGTGACGATTGGGAAGAGAAAAGAATGGAAGAGATGACACGAAGGATGAGGGGAAAGATAGTGGGAAGGGAGGGAGAGAATAATTCTTTTTACAAATTTTAAAACTTGAGGGGTTAAATCAATAAATATGAGAAATTTGAAGGGTATATATAAAAATCTCTTAATTTTCTTGCTTAAAATTTGCTTCTAGTGACTGAAAAGACTTATTTATCACCGATTTGTCATTTTTTAGGTTAAAGTATCGTTAGTGTCAATTTTTAGACCAAAGTGATAAAGATGTATCTCTATTTAGGCCAATCCAATATTTTAACCCTTCCCTTCCTTTAATTTTCCCCATTTAGGGCTTAACAGCTGGTCAACCCAGCTCATCACTATCATGAGTATCCTCATTGACAAATTGACATCCAATGGGCCCCCACTTGCCGCTCATTGCTTTATCTTTCACCACCTCTAGTCTCGCTCTATTTATAAGCTCCAATGTTAGACAGCGGTCCCCCTTTTTTTCCCTCGCTCTCTGTTCGTTCTCATTCTTTTCAATCTCTCTCTAAGATCGCGGTTTACCGGAGCTCAGATTGCTCCGTTAGATCGCGTTCACTACCGGCGAAGATGATGAAGACGCAGTCCTCGACCTCTAAATTTCTTAGATCTGTCATCGATTTGATGATTATAGGGTTTCTCGCTTAGTTTCGCTCAATTTTGGAAAGCTTAGGTGTATCTGTTCGATAAAGAGAGGAATCGACCGAAGGAGCGCTGATGGAGATTCGATTGGTTATGAAAGAGGCTAAGGCGCTCAAGATTTGAGCGAATCATTATGGTGTGTTTTCTAGGTTTTGCTGTTACTCTAATTTCTTCTTTTCTTTCTTCCATCTCAGATCTACAAATATAAGAGATCGAGGTCGCCAAGGTCCTCCCGCTTCTGGAGCTTGTATCCATCGCTTCCATCAGATCCGACTCTTTCCCCTCAACAGGTACCAAATCTCAAAACCTGCTCTTTTAATATTCAAGTTCTGGGAGTTTGTTGTATATTTTGACTGTTTTTGCAATTACGCTGCTTTGATTTGATCTGAGTGAACTCAGCTCTACAGAGTGATCTGTTATTTTTCTGCATTGGTGTTTTCCTCTGTGGAATTGAGTGAATAAAATTATCTGAGACCTTTTTTTGTTAAAATTAGATGGTTTCATGTTGATATTGGAAAGTTAGATTAGATTAAGGAGAGATTGGGATGTAGATGTAAGATGGGGAAAGTTGATATAAAATCAGTTCTTTGTAAGGTCTGAATGAATTAACTTGATTTTAGACATGAGAAGATTTGTATTGGCCATTAGGCCGTTAGTGGATATTGGGAATTTGGTGAAAGCCAGAAGCATATTGGTAGAAAAGGAACTGCGTTATGTTTGTTTTTAATTTTTTTGTCACCTTGAGCGAAGCATTATTACCTTAGTGTTGAAGCTTGTTAACTATTAATGGTTACATTTATTTTGAAATTTGTTACCTTTTTGTTGAATTTTTTATTAGATATCTTTTTAGTCCGAGTTTGTCGCCTTTGTTTTGAAATTTATTACCTTTGTGTTGAAATTTTTCACCTGTAGCTATTAATTGCTACCGTTTGACTTAGTTGCCTTTAGCTAGAATTGTTACCTTTGTGTCTAATTTTTACATTTAGCAAAATTTTGTTACCTATATATTTATATCTTTAAATTTCGTTATCATTAGGTCAATTTTTTGTCCCTTTCGGCTATGAACCTTTATCTTAATTGTGTTACCTAAATTGTTTTATTTAATATTTTTATGTCGAGGTTTGTGATATTTGTGTTGAACTTTGTCACCATTAGCTATAAATTGTTACCTTTGTGTCAAAAAGTTTGTTGTATTTAGTTATTAAATGTTGCATTCACTCCTAATTTGTTACCTTTAGCTATGAATTGTTACCTTTCTATTTAACGCTCTACTTTTAGCATAATTTTATTTCCTTTATTCTTGTTACCTTTCAATTTTATTATCACTAACTCGAAGTTTGCCACCTTTAGCTATGAACTTTTTGGTTAATTGTTTTATCTTTATTAACTATTGTTAGTTTTTTGTCGATGTTTATTACTTTTTACTATTAAATGTTGCATTTATTTTTTATATTTGTTACCTTTAACTATGAATTGGTACATTCGTGTCTAACTTGTTATCTTTAGCATAACCTTGTTATCTTTAATTTTGCCACCTTTAGATTTTGTTATCTTTAGGTTACGGGTTGTCACCTTTAACTATGAACCTTTTGCTTAATAGTATTACCTTTTTTTTTATTTGTTGTGTTAAAGTTTGTCATCCTTTTTCTTGAATTTTGCCACCTTTAATTACGCGCTATTACCTTTGTGCTAAAGTTTGTTACGTGTAGCTATTATTTGTTATCTTTGTTTTAAACATTGTTACCTATGTTTATGAAGCATTACCTTTCTATTTAATATAACTCGCTACCTTTAGAATAATATTATTTTCTTTATTCTTTTTAGTTGAAGTTTGTTACGCGTAGCTATTATTTGTTATATTTATTTTAAACATCATTTGCTTTGATTATGAAGCATTACCTTTCTATTTAATATAACTTGCTACCTTTAGAATAATTTTATTTTCTTTATTCTTTTTAGTTGAAGTTTGTTACGCGTAGCTATTATTTGTTATATTTATTTTAAACATCGTTTCCTTTGGTTATGAAGCATTACCTTTCTATTTAATATAACTCGCTACCTTTAGAATAATTTTATTTTCTTTATTCTTTTTACCGTTATATTTCATTATCTTTTGGTCATGAATTGTCACCTTTAGCTATGGATTTTTCGGTTAATTGTGTCATGTTAATTTATTATTGTTACCTTTATGTCAAAGTTTGTTGCATTTAGATGTTAAATGTCTCATTTATTTTCCATATTTGTTACCCTTAGCTATGAATTGTTACCTTTGTGTCTAACTTGTTACCTTTAGCATAATTTTGTTGTTTTTCATTTTTTATTTTTTTTTGCTACTTTTATTTAATACCTTTTTGTCGAAGTTTGTTACCTTTATTTATTTATTAAATGTTGCATTTATTTTTGTTCTTTGTTACCTTTACCTATAAATTCTTACCTTTGTGTCTAACTCGCTACCTTTAGTGAAATTTTGTTATTTTAATTTTTGTTGTATTTATTTTGAATCTTTGTTATTTTTATTTGATACCTTTGCGTCAAAGTTAAGTTACCTTTATTTATTAAGTGTGGCATTATTTTTAATCCTTGTTTCAAAGTTAAGTTACCTTTATTTATTAAGTGTCACATTATTTTTAATCCTTGTTTCCTTTGCCTATGAATTTTACCTTGGTGTCTAACTTGATACCTTTAGCATAGTTTTGTTATTTTAATTTTTATTGTATTTATTTTTAATCTTTGTTATTTTTATTTGATACCTTCATGTTGAAGTTTGTTATCTTTATGTATTACGTGTTGTATTTATTTTCTATCTTTGTTACCCTTACCCGTAAATTGCTACTTTTGAGTCTAACTTGCTATCTTTAGCCGAGTTTGTTATTTTTTATTTTTGACTTTTTGTTATATTTATGTTTAATCTTTGATATTTTTATTTGATACCTTTGCATCGAAGTTTGTTACCTTTATTTATCAAGTGTTGCATATATTTTTAATCTTCATTACCTTTACATATAAACTGTTACCTCTGTGTGTAATTTGTTACCTTCAGCATAATTTTATTATTTTTATTTTTGTCACATCTATTTTTAGTCTTTGTTATTTTTGGTTGATACCTTTGCATCGAAGTTTGTTACCTTTATTTATTAGGTATTGCATTAACTCTTTTTATTTGTGTTACCATTACCTATAAATTGTTACTTCGAGTTTAACTTGTTACCTTTAGCATAATTTTGTTATTTTTATTTGATACCTTTGTGTTGAAGTTTGTTACCTTTATTTATTAATTGTTGCATTTATTTTAAATTTTTGTGACCTTCACCTATATATTGTTACCTTTTTGTTTAAGTTGTTACCCTTATCATAGTTTTGTTATTTTAATTTTTGTTATATTTATTTTTAATCGTTGTATTTATTTTCATGCTATTTTTGTTTGATACATTTGTGCCGAAGTTTGTTGCCATTATTTGTTAGGTGTTGTATTTATTTTTAGTCTTTATTACCTTGTGTCTAATTTGTTAACTTTAGCATAATTTGTTATTTCAATTTTTATTATATTTATTGTTTATCTATGTTATTTTTATTTGATACCTTTGTTTAGAAGTTTGTTACCATTATTTATTAAGTGTTGCATTTATTTTTTAGTCTTTGCTATCTTTGGCCATGAACTGTTACCTTTGTGTCTAACTTGTTACCTTTGGCATAATTTTTTATTTTTTATTTTTGTTACCTGTATATTTATTATTTTATATCGAGGTTTGTCACCTTTAGCCATTAAATTGTGTTGTCTTTATATATTATTTTTACCTTTATGTTGAGGTTTGTTTAACTTTAGCCATTAAATGTTGCGTTTATTTTTTGTGTTCGTTGCCTTTAGCTTTGAATTGTCATGTTTGTGTCTAACTTGTCACCTTTAGCATAATTTTGTTCTTTATTTTTATCACATTTAGATTTTGTTATCTTTAGGTTGTGGTTTATTACCCTTTGCTTAATTGTGTTATCTTTACTTTTTATTTGATACCTTTCTGTTGAAGTTTGACATCTTTGTTATGAATTTGTCTCCTTTAGTTATGCATTAATCTTTGTTTTGAAGTTTGTCACCTTTAGCTATGAAATTTTCTGTTAATTGTGTTATCTTTATTTATTATTGTTACCATTGTGACAATGTTTGCTACCTTTAGTTATTCAATGTTGTATTTATGTTTATTTATTCTCACCTTTAGCTTTGAATTGCTACCTTTGTGTCTAATTTGTTACCTTTGTGGCATAGTTCTTTATTTTTGTCACCTTTCGATTTTATTATCTTTAGGTTGAAGTGTATCAGCTATAACTATAATCCTTTCGCTTAAATGTGTTATCTTTATTTTTTATTTGATACTTTTGAGTCAAAGTACATTTTTGTTGTGAATTTTGTAACATTCAGTTAAGCATTGTTACATTTATGTTGAAGTTTGGCACGTTTTGCTATTATTATTGTATTTGTTTTGAACTTGATACTTTTTTATTTTATTCGTTATCTTTAGCATAATTTTATTTTATTTTTAATTTTGTTACCTTTAGATTTTATTATCTTTTGTCTTGAGGTTTGTCAACTTTAGCAATGAACTTTTTGCTTATCTGTGTTATGCTTATTTCTTATATGTTATATTTGAGTTGAAATTTGTCAATTTTGATTTGAACTTTGTTATCTTTAACTTTGAATTATTACCTTGTTAGACTTTGTTAAACTCTAGCTATTAACTATTACTAGCTTTGAACTTTGTCACCTTTAACTATAAATTCTTGTTTTCATCGCAGGGTGTCTAGCAGCCTATTTAAAACTAGGCTAGGCCCAATACTAGCCCAGTTCTGTTCTAAATATGTTCTAGTTCGGACCAAGGGAGGGCTGGTTCAAACTAGAACCACTTTAATGGCCAAGTATTGGCCTACAAAAACTAGGCCAACTCTTGCCCAGTTTTTTGCCAAACACAAAAACACCCAAATTAGGCTAGGTTTAATCATGACCTAGTATACACCCTCACTTGTTATAGTTAGCATTATTTTTTTTAAATTTTAGATTTTGCTATCTTTAAGTTGAGGTTTGTTATCTTTGGTTATGACTTTGCCTTAATTGTCACTTTTTCTTTTCTATATCATTTTGTCATAGTTCCTTACCTTTATCTTCCTTACCTTTATCTTGTGACCTTTGTGTCGAAATTTGTAACCTTTAGCAATTAATTGTCATATTTGTTTTAAACTTTGTTACTTATAGTTATGAATTGTTATTTTTTTCTATAATTTGTTACCATTAGCATATTTTTTTGTTATATTTATTTTTCACTTCTAGTTTTTTGTTATCTTTAGGCTGAGTATTGTCACCTGAACCTTTGGTTTAATTGCGTCACTTTATTTTATATTTGTTTCCTTTTTACATAGTTTTTCATCTTTAGCTATGAATTGTTACCTCGGTGTCGAAGTCTGTCATGCTTGTTTTGAACTCCGTTACATTAACGTCGAAGTTTGTCACCTTTAGCTATGAATCACTACATTTCTCTTCAATTTTGTCATTAGATGAACTGTTATCTTTATTTTGAGCTCTGATACATTTGTGTCGAAGTTTGTTACCTTTAGCATAATTGTGTTTCTTTTATTATTTTTTCACTTTAGATTTTGTTATCTTTAGGTCAAGGTTTGCCACCTTTTGGCTATGAAATTTTTGCTTATTTTCGCTTTTTTGTGTTATTTTTATTTTGATAGTTTTGTGTTAAATTTTGTCGCCTATGCTATGAACCCTCACCTTTAGTTGTGCAAGTATTACCTTTGTGTCGAAGTTTGACACCTTTGGCTATTGATTATTACATTTGTTGTGAACTTTGTCTGCTCTAGCTATGAGTTGTTACTTTCTGTCTAATTTTGTAACCTTTAGCATTTACCTTCATTTTTGTGACCTTTTGATTTGTCATTTTTAGGTTGAGGTTTGTTACACACAACTAAGAAACTTTAGCTAAACTGTGCTACCTCTATTCTGAATTGTTATCTTTGTGTCAAAGTTTGTCACCGATAGTTATTAATTGTTACATTTGTTTTGAATTCTCACTTTTATGTATGAACTGATAGCTTGGTGTACCTTACCATTAGCATAAGTTTGTTGCCTTTATTTCTTACCTCTACATTTTGTCTCTACGTCTTGGTTTGTCAATTTTAGCTATGAACCTTTGGCTTAATTGTGTTACCTTTATTTTTTATTTGATTTCTTCGTGTCTAGTTTTTTATCTTTAAATATGCTTCATTACATTTGCATCGAATGTTACCTTTAGATATCAATTGCTACATTTATTCTCAACTCTGTCGCTTTTAGACATGAATGGTTACATTTAGCAATTAGCATAGTTTTGTTTTCTTTATTTTTGTCACCTTTATATTTTGTTTATCTTTAGGTCGAGGTCTGTCACCTTTAGCTATTAACCTTTGCCCAAATTTTCTTACCTTTATTTTCGTACTTCTGTGTTGATTTTTGTCACCTTTAGCTATTAATTGTAACATTTATTTATTTGATGCCTTCGTGTCGATGCTTGTCACCTTTACCTATGAGCCTTTGGCTTTATTTTGTTACCTTTTTTTTATGTGGTACCTTTGTGTTGATGTTTGGGAGATGACCCAAAATATAACTGAATGGAAGAACAAGATTAATGTATTCAATCCCAAAAATTTGTGATAATGGCTTTGTCGTTGTGGTTGTGTCATTGTTTGTCACCTTCAACATTCTTTGTTTTTGTCACCTTCATATTTTGTTATCTTGAGGTCGAGGTTTGTCACCTGTAATATAGACTTTCTTCTTATTTGTGTTGTCTTTATTTTTTATTTGGTACCCTTATGTCAAAGTTTGCCGTCTTTGTTTTGAATTTTTCACTTTTTGCTATGAATTGTTATCTTTATATAGAAGTTGTTCATCTTTAGCTATTAGTTGTTACATCTGTTTTAAACTATGTCGGGCTTCACAATGAGTTAGCTTTTGTCTTAGTTTGTCATCTGTTTTATACTTTTGTCATCTTTACCTATTAATAGTATAGATTTCTTATCACTGAGAGTTGGCAATATATGCTATTTTATTACGTAGGAGAGTATGTTAAGAATTGCAGAGTTAAGACGGTACAAAGATAATGAAGTTAGAATTGTTAGTCCCTTGAGAAATCTATTATCCTTATATAATGGTGTAGCCTTCCCTTGAGAACACTATTTCTGTTCCATTAGTGGATTGGAAGCCAATTGGTGACTCAAATGTCTAATCATAGATTCAACAGTTGAGCATGACACATGGGACAATGTTGACTTTTGAAATTTTGTTTTGTTTAGAAAGTTTTTACATCACATGATTTGTATATTTGTATATGTTAGAAAGATATCTATATCTGTGTTTTTCCTTTGTGACCTGTATCATTTAGATGGACATAGAATTTTTTTTTTTTTTTGCTGAATTATATGAATACTCATTCTATATCATTTGTTAAATGGATGCAAATATGATAGATGTCATTTCTTTTCACTGTTATGGTATGATAAGTGCCATCTCATATCTGTTTCTAATCTGATTCCCCTCCTAGTAAATGTAACATACTTTTTTAGTGACGAGTCTTTTGTATGGTTTGAAAGTAAATTTGATGTTATTTGTTATACTTCTATTGTAAATTTCTCTTTGTTTGACCCCTTTTTTTTCAGTTTTAAATTTTTGTTATGCTTGAGGTGTAGTCAATTTGGTGATAAATACTTTACGGTAGTCCTTTTTTTTCTGAAAAAGAACTTGTATAAACTGAATGTTACACGAACAATAAATATAATTGCCTAAGAATTTTCTTTAGGATCAGCTCAAAATAGTATGAACACATGGGTTTGTCACCTTTGTTTCTTGGTCATGTTCTGTTTCTTGCTGTCTTATAATGCAGCATTTAACATCTATTGAATATGTACTTAACTGTAGAAGTTAACTTCTTGAGTCAGAAGCTTTTGTTTTCCCACTGCAGCATTTAGCATCCATATCTGTATTTCTCCCTTATGATCTGTATCATTTTGATGGGTATAGATAGGAGTTTATTTTCTTTTTTTTATTTTATTTTTTTTGCTGAATTATACGAATATTCTATGTCGTTTTTAAGTGGATACAGGTATGGTAAATGCCATTTCTTATCACAGTTAACAGTGATGAATTCCATTTAATACTGTTTCCTGTCTGTTTGCACTCCTCTTAATGTGATGTACAATTTTTTAGTGACAATAGTCTTTCGTTTGGTTTAGAAGTGAATTTGATGTTAGATTGTTCTGTTTGTGAAACGCAGCCTTGAGAGCTGCGTTTTGTTTGGTTAATGCTGACCTGAGGTCCGCGTTTTAATTGTGAAACGCAGTCTTGAGGGTTGCGTTTTGTTTGATCAACGCTGACCTGAGGCCCGCGTTTTACTTGTAAAACGCAGTCTTGAGGGCTGCGTTCTATGTGTGAAACGCAGTTTTGAGGGCTGCGTTTGGTTGAAGGAACGCAGCCTTGAGAGCTGCGTCCTATTTGTGAAACGCGACCTTGAGGGCTGCGTTTTGTTAGAGAAACCTAGCCCTGAGGTTCGCGTTTTACTCGTGAAACGCAGTCTTGAGACATGCGTTTTGGACGAACAACGCGCCGTTGAGGGCTACGTTCTATCTGATCATCACGAAGTTCGCGATTGGACTCAGAAACGTGAGGCTCGCGTTTTGGCTCACAAACGCGAAGTTTGCGTTGATTGAGAGACCGGTTTTCCCAGAGTTGTGCCTGTTGTTGGGATCTTCTCCTTCGCCAAGCGGCATTTGTCACAATGTCACCATCTTTACTGATCAGGTTAATCGCGGTGATAGGCCTCTTGCGACCCGTTGCCTTAGGTTTGGTCACGGGTGCCGGGCTTCTAACTCGATTGACGAGTTCGGTTGGAGCCAAGCCTTCTCCTTCAGATAGGGAACCACATGAACAGTTCAACCCCCAGGGGAGACACTCCTTTGGTAAATCGACCATGGATGGGGCTTTAGTCCTTTTGGAGACTTTACGGATCTTGCGCATAGCCTTAGGGCTAAGGGATCCGGAAGAAAGTAATTTTTCATATTTTGCTTGGTCGAACTTCACAATTAGAGTTTCCACTGTTGTTCCAATGAGCTGGACGTCGGGCTGCGCCACCACTTCCTCGTCAGTGAAGGAAGTCTTCCCCAGCGGAGTCGCCATCTTTTGTTCGCGAGAAAAATTTGAGAAAATGTAAAATCGATATTATTCTCTCTAACTGACTTAGAAAAAAATGCGTTACAATCTCTCAAAGTAATCTGTCTTTAACCGACTTAGAAAAAGAAATTACAAACTTTTTCGATCGATTGCCCGATTTACAAAAGAAGGAAGGATCGACAAAGATTCTTCCTTTTGTTTAAAAATGGGGTCTTCACGGTAGCGATGGGAGCTTGACTCTTGTATCCCGCTGATGATCCGATCGTCTTGGCTCGTGGAACAACGTTGGAAAGAACTCGCTGAGCAAGTTTTGAACTCTAACAAGCTTTGCGAACTCAAGAAGGAGTTTGGTCCCTCCAAAAAAGACTTCTTGTCCCTGGGGAAATCCTTTTCGTGACCCTTTTCAAATAGGCGTTGGAGGTTCAAAGGAAAAGCCCTTTTTAAGCCAGGTTGAAACCAAAAAGAAAGCTCCTCAAAGCCAATCTTCCGGTCCCGTCCAAGAGAGAGCCCTTCAGCTGATTTTTCAGCTATTTATAGGGGTTTAAGGGGTGTAACTGCCTCCTTAAAACTCCCCTTGATGAGGGTTTAATGCCCCCAGATCGTGCAAAATAGTTTTGGAACCATTTAGATTGTATTTGAATGAGTCAAACGCAAATTTCGCATCCTGGAGCGACCCTTGCGTCCTCAGCTCAAAACTAGAATGCAGGGTTGTGACCCTCGCGTTTTGGTTTTGATCGCAGTAGTGAACCATGCATTTTGAACTCGGAGACGCGGTGGTGAGCCCTGCGTTATGAGCTTGGAGACGCGGTGGTGAGCCCCGCGTTTTGTGCTGGACAAGATGCTGAGCTTCGCGTTTCAAGCTTGAAGATGCGGTGGTGAGCCCCGCGTTTTGTGCTGGACACGATGCTGAGCTTCGCGTTTTGAGGTTGAAGACGCGGTGGTGAGCCCCCGCGTTTTGTGTTTGGACGCGATGCTGAGCTTTGCTTTTCGAGCTTGAAGACGCGGTGGTGAGCCCCACGTTTTGTGCTTAGACGCGATACGGAGCTTCGCATTTCGAGCTTTGAAGATATTGTTTTCTTGTAATCTCTTAGTTGGATTTCATAAAGATTTTCAAATTGTAACCCCTATGCTCCAGAGTCATCAAATTGTAACTCTCCTCTGTCGTTGTGAAGGTCATCAGATTGTAACTTTCATTAACAGTGTTTTGTGGGTAGTAATTATCATTAAAAAATTTTAGACAGCCTACATTGACCTCTTCCCATTTTTGCTTCCAAGTCTCTGTAATAACCTCTCCCTTGGTCCTATCAACCCATAGGGAAATCATCACCATCACACTTGCACACTCCTCAAATTCTCTTCATCATGATAAGCTATCTACTACCCCATTATCTGTCCTCTTCTTGTATTCTATCTTGTAGTCATAGGCCATGAGATTGTGCTTCAGTTCCTATCTTTCTGGCTCAGAATGTGTTTGCTGCTTTTCTGATTAGTTTTTATGATGAACCGCTTCCCAAGTAAGTATGCCTTCCATTTCCGAACTGCGAGCAAAATTGCGAGCATTTCCTTTTCGTAGGTCGACAGTGCTAATAACATCCCTTTCAATCCTTTACTCACGTATGCAATATGGTGATTTTTCTGCTTTAAGACAACTCCAACTCCTTGTCCAGAGGTGTCACACTCCACGATGAATATCTCAGAATAGTCAGGCATGCTAAGGACAAGTGGTTTTGTCAATGCTTTATTGAGTGACTCAAAGGCCTCATTTGCTTCTACTCATTTGGGCTTCTGCAACACAACATCAAATTTTATTTCTTCTCTGAGCCCACTTACAAAGCAACTAACTAGACAACCCAATTGCGTTATATGGCCTGCTTATTCAGATGGGATATTTTGAGTCAAAAGTGCTTACCATGTGGCTCGAGAGATGGTAACTAATAGGGAGGAGGGGCAAGCTATCTTACCCGAAAATGAGATTTCTGTATGGAAGAGACTATGGAATTGTGAAGTTCCGAATAAAGTCAAGATCTTCAAATGGTAGGTTTTACATGACAATTTACCGACAAAGATGGGATTGATACGCCGAGGAGTACAAGTTGGGGAGATGCGTGATGTATGTGGCGAAGAGATTGAAACAATGGGTCATATATTATGGGTATGTGAATGGGCAAAAGAAGTATGGTTCAATTATCCTTATGCTAGCTTTGTAGATGGAATCGATGGAGTGGGCACTCTGAACCGAATGCATAGCTGGGTAGAATCTCATGACCATGAAGCACTAGAGATGATTTTCGTGATGACATGGAGAATTTGGTTCCATAGAAACCAAGTGGTGCGTAGTGACGTGGGATAGAACCAAATGAAGTGGGATCTTTCACAGCTAGGTCTCTTGAGGACTTTAAAACAATGAATAACATGAAGGAACATATCAAAATGGTGTGGGAAGTCGTAGATTGTGGCAAAGACTGAAGGTGGGCATGATAAAGATAAATTATGATGGTGGGTGGGAGGAGACAAGGAGATCTACAGTTAATGTGGTCGTATGGGACCACAAGGGAATATTTTTGACAACACATAGTGTGGTGATAGGAGGGTCCCAATCTTCCATGATGGTGGAGTTGATGGCTTTGAGTGAGGCTGTGAAGCTAGCAAGTCAATTGCAATATTGGCGAGTGATTTTTGAGTCCGACTCGTCTCAGGTGATTAAACTTATTCAAAGCAATGACGAATCTTTTCACCTCCTAGCCCCAATGGTTGCAGACTTAATTGAGATGACTGTAGATTTTGATGAATATCGTTTCGCTTGTGTTGCTAGAACCGGAAACAAGGTTGCTCATCATCTGGCACATGGGGCTAGACTAATTTAGTCGTCTATCATACCTGGTTGGATGTAATGCCACATTTTTTTGCTGAAGATGTTTTGTTTGATTTGCAAAATTAATAAAAGCACTCTACCGTTTTCATCAAAATAATAATAATCATCATCATCATATGGAAGACTACATACAAAATTAGATAATTTTTCAAATTAGGCTTGATAATCACATTGAGGACCTAGTTTGTTGCAGCTTTGATAGCTCCCCTTTGTAGTCTAAATATTCAGGAGGCCCTAAACATTTGGCAAGGCCCCCTCAAACTTAGCCTAACTCAGTATTCTCCACTTTCCCTTCTCCAACCAGCGAAACCACTGGAGAGGGGTTTCATCCAAAAAAAGCACTGCATGTCAAACTCTTTGTTCATCGAGAATCAAATAGAACTGTAACAATCGTTGTATCTCATAGATCCACCCGTAAACGTTCTCTCTGGTGAAAATAGGGAAGTCCGGTCAGCATTTCGGTGTAAATCTAGTTGAGAATGAGGCCATCTTCCCATTTGACGACGATAAATTTGGATTTTGTAACACACCATTTAAGAGTTGGGAGGAACTTACTATTGGTGGATGTCCCAGCACCGATTCCATGATTGGTCGAGTCCTCTCACTCATCATCTTCCCGATCTACTCAACTAGGGTATTCATCTGACCAGAGAAACCCATAATGAGCCGCGCTAACCCATCTACTCGATAACCCATCCTAGTAACAGCACCCCTTGCTGCTCCACGACTACCCTGAGGGCATCGAACTCCATTCTTCCGACATCGGACATTTCCGACCCATCCTCGACCTGCTCTGATACCGAGTTGTCAGAACCACTGGCTTGACTCCGCGCTCGAGGACCTGCCATTGATGAAACTAAGAGAATATGAGTAAAATAGAATTAGAGAAGAGATTAACAGAGAAGAAGAACAGAGGAGGAGACGAAAAGCAGAGGAAAGAGGGGGAGAAAATACTAGTTTCATTGCATAAGAAATAAGACCCAACGCGTGTTAGCTCTTTTCTACACGAGCACACTCTTCTCTCTAACAAGCTCCACATGTCTCGCTCTAATTAGCTCATCTCTAACAACCCGCTCGAGTAGCGGTATCTATTATGCCTCAGGTGCAGCACCTATTATGCCTCACGTGTAGCACCTTCTCTACCCTCATGCGTGGTTTTGATTCCTATGCTCCTTAGCTACCAAAAACCCCTCTGTAGATGAGCCTTGAGCTTAACAGAAACTATCCAATATATCCACAATCCTTAGCAGAAAAATATTTAAAACACACCCAAAAGAACAATAGAGTATATGCACACGCTCGCATACAAGCATGCACTCACACAAACATTTACATATAATTTAATTTTAGGACAGATAAGGTAATGTTATAAAAACCTGAAAGACATACATGATATAAAAACCACAAAGAGAAGAAACTCGCCCTTTAAAAATAAAACCAGTTTGGATAAGCATGCAAAAAAAATGTTTTACTAAACACCATCATTGTTTACTTCTTCAAAATATAAGTAGAAGCGACATAAAAGAAATGCAACGTCTCTTTATCTCTCCTTCCTCCTCCATCGGTTTCTATTTTCTAAGACATGTTTTGCTCCTTTTATTATTATTATTTTTCCTTTACTTTTCATCTACTTTTTTTATTATTTATTTTGATAAGACAACTAAAATATGACATATTTTAAACATGTCGAGAGAGAGCTGTTTGGCGATTATAGTGGCCGGACATCCTTAAAAAGAGAGGAGAAATGCATCTCCTATACCCTCGGTTCTCCATATGCACAAAACTAGTTGTTTGTTTATAAAATCTGCGCTTATGATGATGATACCACCAATTCCTGACATTGGGAAACTGAATTGCTCCACGTTCATTACGCAGGTGATAACAACAGTAATACATCAACAGAGACAAAATAGAGATGCAGCCATACGGAACAAAAAGTTGTCACCCCAAGAAACGTGGTGTACAATGCTCTGTGATTAATTAAACAAATTACGTCAACCAATCCCCGATGCATACAGCAAAATGTGGGGAACAATAAAAAACACTCTGTTCAGGCAGACGGAACAAGGGCAGTGAGTAACATCCTTGGTTCATCCTCTCCTACCACTTGGCGTAAAGGTGCTCGCTTGCTCTCTTGTGTTTCCATAAGAAATGCTTCCCATTACACTGAATCTGCTGCAGGTGTTGTACAAGTATTAATCCTCAGATGAACGTTTGAAGGCTGAGGAACAAATAATTCTTCAATCAACGCTTTTGAAAGTTGAGGAATCGGATAGACATGGCATAGACAGTGAAGAAGAGAAGGGAGAAACAAGCAAGGACCACTACAGAAATGACTGTCATCCCAGATTCATAATCGAGAGACTCCTTAAGGTATTCCTTCACACTTCCCTTAAAACCAGCCCCAACTAGAGGAGTTTCCACATCCCCTAGTTGTGAGGTAATGATGCCTCGTAGGGTCCATGATACCGGCGAAAGGTAATAGAACCAGAGCCACCATTTAGGAATTCTCTGAAAAAGGGATCAGACGAAATTAACACACTCTATAAATCACAAGGAAAACAATAGAACGAGTGGTCCACTGTTTGCAAAATATTCCATCAGTCGCAAATTTAGAGAGCAATGAGCATCAACATATAAGCAATAGAACACATTTTTCATTGTTGAATGTGGTAGTAGGTTACTTACAGGCTTTGGAATAAGAAAGCCAGAAAGCAGATTCCACAAAGAGTAACATGTTGATGAAATTACTGCAGCTAGATGCTGTGTAGGAGTCAATCCGATTGCCATTATACCATAAAAGGTGAAATACGTGAAAGTGAGGAACATGAAGACAAGGTAAAGTAGGAATTTTCCTGTATAGATTAATACGCACATGTCAGGATACACATTGACTGTCAGGCATTCCAAAAAGGTCAAACACAAATCCCTTGAACAATGATCCTACTCAGAAAATACTTCTCTTTACCCTCCCATTTAACCAGTTGTCAGCTGCGTTGAAAGGAGACTTTTATTGCTGAAAATACATATAGCTTAATAGTTTTCTAAGTTGAATACTTATTAAATAACTAAAAATGATAAATTATGGCTTCTAATAGAAATACAAAAAAACTCCATTTTAAAATTGTTTCACAATACCATCAAAGTGTACTTATGTCATCATTTCTTATTACTAATAGAACTCTCTAGTTATTATGAAACTATTTAAGGACTAATTCACTATTTAGTTTAATTATCAATAATAAAATATTTTAAAATCAAGGGAAAAACTTTTACAGCTTTTCAGTCTTTACTCAATGGTAAAGCCCAGGGGCAGGAGGGAGAAACAAGGGTACCTATCACAGCCAGTAGTGCTTAGCAATTTTGAAATCAACGAAAATAGGGATCATCATATTTTATTAGAAACAATATAGCTCAACCATGAAATCAACGATTGTACTAAGGAACACAGGAACAATCTCTAAAAGATTCTATGAAGCAAAGTTTAGTGAGGAACATATTTTCGTTTTCAATCGTCATGTGATTTGGTCACTATTGCTCATATGATTTTTGAGCCCTTACTCTTTAGAATTAAGAACACCACAAAACCAAAAATGATATACTCCTATAAGTTATCCGGGGACCAACTGTTTCAGTCAACTTCCTAAAGACACGAGAATGATGTGTGAAAATTACATGTAAAAGTAAGGTGTTTGGTGGACATTTTTACAAACTTACATATTATATGCATTTAAGTGTGTACAACTTTAGATTACATCACAGTTCATCTAATTTTCCACTCTTAGATTTTAAGCTGTGGTGACTAATTTACTGCAAGAATGTTTACGTTACTGTGGTTTAGGCTCTCCAGAGTGCATGTTGTCTTTCAATTATTTTGGCTTCATTTCTCTTGCTGGCATGTCTCACTTCAAAAAACCTTCTAGGCTAGTTTAATTTAGAACAAATTTTCGAAATAAACCGAATTTTTTTTTTTTAATTCGACTCACTTACGTTTTTATTACAAAAACCGACCCACTTTCTCGCCACGTCATCTTCGCGGCGAGAAAGTGGGTCGAGAGCTGAAGTAAAGGCTTACTAATTAGTCGGGGTTGGGAACCCCGACTAATTAGTAGCTGGGGCATCGACCAGACAGCGAAAACCACAGCCAAATGGTCGGGTTTTCCAACCCCGACTTATTTTGGTCGGGGTTGGAAACCCCAACCATTTGGCAGAGACTTTTCCTCTCGTCGACAAGGCGCTGGAAAAACGTGGACAAAATAGTCGGGGTTGCCAACCCCGACTATTTGGCAGACCCAGCAGCGCCGTTTACAAAATAGTCGGGGTTCACAACCCCGACTATTTGCGGGCAGGTCCCACGCGTATATAAACGCATCCAGCCTCCCCCCTCTCTCACTCTAAACCCTAACTGCTCCTCCTCCGCCTCTCTCACCTCCAGCGACTCCTCCATCAAAAATTTCCCCTTTTTTTGCTTGAATTTCGTCGAAGATCTTCAACCAAGATCCCTAGGTATTTTCTTCATTCTCTCCTTCTTGTTCTCTCCGATTTTATCATGAAATAAGCTAGGGTTTTTATGAATTTATGATTTCTAG
>JBAKGM010000365.1:40117155-40145418 GCA_037177215.1 Asparagus racemosus | reverse complement strand
ACCTATTTCTGATAAAAATATTATCTCAGCTAACTTACTAACGTCATTGCAATTCACATCAATCCCACGCAATTCATTTTGTAACGTAATCATTCAAATGCACGTAATATCTCATAATTGATCTAAAAATATAAAAGACGAATCAAAGAGTGCGGGATCTTGCCTCGGGATATCGTCGAACGATTTGATGCTGTTCGGCTGCGATTTTGGCTACGGCGACGTTGAACGGACGATGACGAACCGCGAACGACGGCTCAATGAACAGTACGACTCCCGTCGAGTAGCGTTGATGACGATGGATTCACGAGCGACGGCGAGCGGTGGCGAGGCTGCCGACGACGGACGGGACGACGACGGCGACAAAGCTGCCGTCGACGTACGGGATAACGACGGCGTTGACGGGGCTGACGGACGTCGACGTGGCTCGCGGGTGGAGGTGCTGCTGGTCGGAGTTGGCCGATGGGCAGCGGCGAGGTGGCAGCGACGATGAACGTTGACGGATTACGAGCGAGCGGCGACGAGCGACGACGACGGCGTGGGAGCTTGGCGTCGGCGGAGGGGAGATGGGGCTGCGTCGGTGGAGTCGAGGCTGGCCGGCGGCGTCGTCGGCGACAGCGGCGAGCAGTGGAGGAGATGGTGTGGGTTCGATGGGGCTGGGCGCGGCTGAGGAGAGAGGAAGAGGAGGAGAGGTGGCCGGCTCGTGTGGCGGTGGAGGCGGCGGGTCGATGGGGTCGGCGGTGCGGGTCCGGCGGCGTGGCCGACGAGGAGCGGCGGCGACGAGATGGAGGCTGGGGTGAGAGGGGATGGGTCGGAAGAAAGAGAGATGGGTGAGAGAGAGAGCGGGGTCGGGGTCGACGCTGGGGAGGACCGGCGGCGGTGGTCCGGTGCTGCGGGCGGCGAACGGGGACGGGCGGCCGACGAGGGGGAGCGGAGCTGAGGTGAGGAGGAGAGAGAGAGGGTTGCAGTGCTGGCGGTGGGGCGGCGGCGAACGGGTCTGGGCGCGGGCTGCGCTGGGGGTTTCGTCGGCGGTGGCGTCGGTCGGAGTGAGGTTGGAGAGAGAGAGAGATCGGTGATGGTGTCGGGGATTGAGAGAGAGAACGAGAGAGAGAGAGGTTTAAAGAGAAGAGAGGAGAGAGAGAAGAGATAAAAAAATAATAAAAAAATCAAAAAATAATAAAAAAATCAAATAAACAGTAAAAATGAACGTGATGAAAAATTTTTCGTCACAGGGTTGGTGAATGTTGAAATATAGTTTGGGGCGGTGCAGCGATGTTTGAAAGAATTTTTTTTAAATATAGATATATATATATACATGGTTGGGGTTATAATACCTGTATAAAATACACGTAGCTGCTAAAAATACGAAATCAGTCACTACTAGTACGAAATAACATTACGAACAAAATACTATTTTCTTTACATAGAAATTTTCTTAGTAACTGATCAAATATCATCTTTTAATCAAAACACTACTATTCATCAATATTATTTTTTATTAATTTTTAATATCTAAAAAATAAAATAATAATAATAAGTAATTATGATAACAATATTAGCAAAAATAGCACAAGAATGATAACAGTAAAAATTTTTAAACAGTTTGAGCCTCAAAATGACAACATACTATTAATATTATTTTATTCAATAATTGAGATTATATGTACAATAAATATAACTGAGTTAATAAAAATCATAGAAAATATCGGATGATAAAATACTCTTCTAGAATAAAATATTTAATATTTCAAAACACTAAAATATTTACTCAATTTTGTATTAAAATTACGGGTATTACAGAATGGGTAAAATACCATCTAGTATTTTTAATACGAAAAATTTATCGAAAATTACGGGTGTTACAATTACATTATTAAATAACTTAGGTTATAAGATTTTAATTGTTCAAGGAAACAAAACAAGTATGTTCTAAATCTAAATACTAATTCCTAAACCAAACAATTGAGCAAAGGGAGAAAATAGAGAGCATTCTTGATCAAATCACGTAAACAATTATATCACTCGAGGAAAAAAGGGAACAAAATGAAATGCATCATATAGTATTATTATATACTAATGAGACATTCATCATTTACTAAACTAAATTGACCGAAACTTTCATCGTTCTTGCATATGAATTTAGATGTAACTACTTGAAAAGATTCTTGCTAAATTGCACAAAAAAGCCATAAAATTTCTTGTTTTAGACAATTAAATATCACAAGTTGCAGTTTGATATAATAAAAAATTTGCAAATTGCTGTTATCGATTATACAAACATGAAAATTTTTATCCGAATCTTTCTCTATAATACGTACGTGCTAATTAGAGTTTTTTAACTTATAATATTTGTTAAACATGCTATTAAATCAACTAATTTTTTTTTCAAACTTGTCTTATTTCTACTTTAACATTATTTCTAATTAAATTTTTAACAAATATTAGCAAAAAAATAAAGATAATTAAGTGCAAAAACAGTGGGGAAATAAGTTATTTTTCTGCAAATTATTGGCCGGTTACGCGGTTCTGTCCTTTGACTCTGTATTCTATAGATTGGGTCATTCTCATTCTTTGTCTCTCCAATCCAAATATCTTTGATACCCAGGAATCAATCGCTAGAGCTGTCAAAAGAGAAAGGTTACCTTTCTCAATAAATCTATCATCCAACTCTTTGGTTTGTTAGAGGGAAAAGAAAGAACATTTCTTTGCTCTCAATCAATCTCTTTACCCTTTCTCTTTCCTGGGTTTGGTGAGTGAAGATGAGAGGATCAAACCCTCATAAGACTGGGGTCTCAGAGAGTGATGAGGGTGAAATAGACTGGGAGCTGAGGCCTGGGGGGATGCTGGTTCAGAAGAGAGAAGACGGGGGTGAGGGTTTTGGACCCTTGATCAAGATCAAGGTTGCCCATGGAAATTCTCATCACGAGGTCTCTGTGCCTGCTCAATCCACCTTTGGTAATTTTTTTTCTCTGTTTTTGTTGGTAATTTCCGTTTGGGTTCCTCTAATTTTTAATGGGTATTGGTGTTTAATGTTGTTTGCTGTTTAATTATCTTTATTTTTGTCTCCCGCTTTTGGGTATCAGTAATTTTATATACTTGGCTCTCGGATTATAGCCATCTATGATGTTTGTCTATTTTTGGATGATTACACATAATTTGTCCTTTTCTAGGTTCCTATCTCGTTAATGACAATTGGCAGTGAGTATGGATTTGGCTGATTTCTTCTAATTTGATGCTTTTGCAATGTGTGATGGTTGCTTGTTTGTTTGTTTGTTTTTTTTGGAGAACCCCAGCCGTATTGCATAAAACCAAAGATTGGTTGTACAATATACAGCCACCATCCCCAACTCTGAGCTAAAATATGGACTGTGTAAAATGAACATGTAAAGTATATGGATAATAGTATTAAACATCTATAATTTAGATATATTTGTATCTTCTTCTCTTTTAACTCTTATAAATTGATCAGATATCAATATATTGGGATCTGTTCCATCTGATATCCGCTTTGCTCACAAATAGACTGTCAGTATATGTTTACTGTTCATATGTATGATATAATATTAAGTAACATTTGAGTGCTGCTTATTTGTAGAACTTGGTATGGTGAGTACCTATTTTGATGAGTTTATATTGTGAAATTCTTGCTAATATTCAAAGTTCCTTTATTGTCATCTGATATTGATATTATCCGAATTTATTTAATATTATTCGGATAGCAAATAGTGTTTTAGGATTTTGGTATCAGGGTATGTACTCTTTATTCCTTTTGTTTACACCCTGAATGACAAAAACCAATCATAAGAATGGAGCCTTATCCCAGAACTTTTGCTGTGAGCTACACTGGTTCATTTCTTCCATTCTTCTCTTTTAAGGGTCGTTTCTTTTATTCTTCTATTTTCCCAGTAAGAATGGAGCCTTGTCCCCAAACTTTTTGTGTGATCGACATGGCTCATTTCTGCCATGTCCTCTAGTTGCTCATGTCCTTTTTTTGTTTGCGCATGTTTCTCGTCCTATTTGCTTCAACTGTTATCCTATCACTTCCCGTAGATGCCACTTTTTCACCTCCAGTGCTCATGAGCAAACCATCCCTGCAGGTTATTTGTTATCATTTTGGGGGATGCCATTACTATGCACTGCCATCTTATTCTGTATCTTAGTATGCATTCTAATATCAGTTGTAACGCATTTTTAAACCTGCTATAACTCATGTTGCTACTTGCACATCTATAGATCTCAGCATTCTCATATCGGTTATTATTCATTTGTTTTTATAAAATTCCTACCCGTAAAGTACTGTGAAATATAAAAATATGCTAGTTGTCTTATAAAACTTACCCTTCAATATCAGGACATTCTTCATATAATACAATAGAAGTACTTTTCTAATTTCATATGTTTGTATCATACTGAGATGGGATTGTATGTGCCTGATTAGATGCTATATCTAATATGTTTGATTATTCCTGACTTTATGTGTTCTGGCTACCATATGTTGTATGGGATATCAAACTACTATATACAGGCATGTTTATCACCATCAGCCTCAAATGAAGTTTCTTACTTGAATCATATAGATATATGCCTGTTAACTATCATATCTTCAGACATATACATGTTAATTATATGTCTCTTCAGAAAAAAATACAAACACATGTAATTGTTTTCTTGTCTCTATGCCTTTGGTGGATCTATTGTCAATATTAAATGTTTTTGACAATAAAATATATCCTCAGCCACGAAACTTAAATTTTGAATTCAATGTAGCACTGCTGTATTGGTAATTTATCTTTAATGCGATTTGTCCTCTGGTTCTTCTTTGCCCTATAAATAAAACTGGAAATAAGTATCTAATTTCTAGTTGGTTTCTTCTAATCTTCATATTTCTTTTACATCACAGCTCATTTTACTTTGAATAGTAGATTCTCTATTTTTAGTCCATTCTTGTGCTTTCGCATCGGATTCTCATTATTACTCAATATTTTCCCTAAATATTATGCTTTGTTCAGGGGAATTGAAGAGGGCTCTTGCGCAAAAGACTAACTTGGAGCCTCAGGAACAAAGGTTGTTATTCAGAGGAAAAGAGAAGGATAACGGGGAATTTCTGCATATGGTGGGAGTTAAAGACAAGTCAAAGTTAGTGCTTTTGGAGGATCCAGCAAGCAAAGAGAGAAAGGCTGAGGAAATGAAAAGGAAGCTTGAAGAGATGAAAAGGGATAGGGGAATGTCTAAGGCTTGTGAAGCAGTTGTCATTGTAAGATCCGAGGTTGATAAGCTTGCTGAAAAGGTTGGTGTTTCAATGAATAGAAACTCTTTGAAGAGAGGAAGAAGATAAACACATGGATTTTGTATTTGTGTGATGTGCAGGTTACTGATTTGGAGTTAGCGGTGAATGGGGGTGTAAAGGTTGTAGAGAAAGAGTTTCTCACGTTGACCGAATTGCTTATGGTGCAGTTGTTGAAATTGGATGGGATTGAGGCAGAGGGAGAAGCTAAAGTGCAAAGGAGAAGTGAGGTACGTATTTCCATCTTATTAAGTTTTTATTTAAGATAAAGGTTGCGGCAGTTTTGCATACACATATTGTGGTATGTTGCGATTCAAGACTCAAATTTTCGTTGTTTGATTATTCCGATTCCTTGTATTGTTTCTCTTGAATTCTTTTGTTACATAAAAATGAAAATTAAGAACCGGAATTGCAACAATTTCACTGCGTCAAGTTAAACAACCAAGTAGTCTAACAAATAAGTTTAAACGTACGTAAAGACCTCTTATTCTCAATACCCAGCGTACTACAAGCATCTTAAGTATCTTTTAAGAGCTTAACAAATTTGATTCCCTAGATAGTTGGAACAGTGTTTTAAAAAACCTGTTATAACATGTTTTGTAACTTAACGGCGCCCTCTTGTTAGGTAACACACCCATTTAATGCTAAAACTGTTTAACAAAAAAAAACACGTTATATTGCATTAAATGTGCGTTACGTTACATAACTAGTTAACATGGGTTTTGTAGATTAAATTGCATCTCTGATTAGGACGCGTGGATGCATCTCCACCGTCCAAATCATTTAAATCCTACCCCTTTTAGTCCCGATCACCCTATTTTTCTCTTGCAAATATGCGATCTCTTCACCTCTTCCAACCTAAACCCTTGCTCCTTGCCTTCTTTGAAACTCTTCTAGCTATCGATGGCTTCTGCGACTCCGGTGAGGTATATTTTTCATTTTCGGTTATGTTTTGGGCATCTCAGTTTGATTCTGAAATTACCTTCTAAATTCTAATCTTTTATATTGCCAATTTACACTAAATCATATCAAACGTGTCGCTCCATTACTTTATCCTTCAACATAATTTTTGAAGATCTGTCATAGAATTAGAGTATGAAGATTAATTAGTGAGTTAATTGTATTGGTGAGATAATTACTTTTAGACTCGATTTTGATTAGCTTTTAGTTTTCAATTTTCAGTTAATACTAGATTTTGAGAAATTAAGTTTGCGCGCAATCTCTATATATGCAAAATTTCTTAGTGTTATGTAATAATGTTTAGCTTTGTTGATGTAGTGAACTTGATTAGGAATTAGAATATTTTTGTGAAGTTAAGAACTCGAGAGTTAGAAGTGTTTGGTTTATTTTAGACTTGTTTTTATTGCCTTAAACTTGACGATGTTAACGTATTTGATCATTTGATGATGCTTTTTGGAATGGTTGTTAGTCATATATGAGTAACTTTTGTTAAGAAATTCTGATACTATATTTTTATATTTGATAATTGTGATGTTATGTTTGAAAAGTTTGATGATTCTAAGTATTAAAGTTATTATGAATTGCTAGTATTTATAAAATATCTAAATACTTAATAAACAATATAGTCTACGTTATGCATTAAGTTTTTTTTGCGTTTTTTCATTAACCCTTTTCAGGAGGTCAAGCGTTAGATAACCCATTTTCGTTATTTTCAACATTGAGTTGGAATTGGTCAATAATAATTTTGAAGTCTGCTTGGATATTTCTTGGACGACATTTTTTTCCTTTCTCTCTCGGATGAAACTTTGCCAGTGCTATGCTTTATTTTATTGCCAGTATTGTCTGTCCCAAGCCAGGATAAAGGAGGGTTGCATTAGGTAGCCGACAGCCAACGTAAAAATAGTGGGATCCAGATGATGTAAAGTAGCTGGCCCCAAATAGTTAGAATAAAGGCTTTGTTGTTGTTGTCGTCTCTCTATTGGATGAAATATGGTTGCTTAGGTTGTCTCGTTGCTTCAAACATAAAGAGAAAGAAGAGTTTGCGTCACTTAATTTTTTGGTCCACTCCATAGATTCTCCTTCAATTGTCCATAGTAAACAAATGTTACATACCCCTCCAAACCGTGCTGCTTTAAATTTTTTCTACTTGTTTTCATTCATGTTAATTTTAGGTCATTCTTTTTACTCATAAATAATTATTGGAGTTTTCCTCTTTGAACCATTTTTTAGCAATTATTAGATTAAGTCTAAGTTCGTCTCTTCTCATTTACCTATTACATTGTAGTTAAAAAAATGTTTTAATGGCTTCTAGAAATTAAGAACTTGGTATTGTTTCCTTCAAATCAATGTCATTGCAATAGTCTTCCATGTATCTAATAAACTAGCACAAAACAAATTGGGTAGGGTTTGTAGTTAGTAGATAGCAAACTTTTGCTTTCGGAAATTTTGAGTCTTAAGTAAACATGGTAATGGTAGTTCTCAATGTTCACAAACACAATTTTATTGTGTGGTTTCTGAGAGCATTTAATGAGTAATCGGATTATGCGGATTTTGCATTTTTTTAATTTTTTAATAGATATTTATTATTTATCCTATGTTAAAATATGTAAAATTCAAGCAAAAATAGAAAATATACTAAGAAAAAAGACCAACAAACATGCAATTGACTAATCAATAAATAGTTTGACTTGGCCAAATATTGCTTTCTTGGATAGAAATTCGTGTGAGCTTCTAAATTCACGATTAATTGTGGACTATATAACCCTCATCTTTGGTCATTTTCGGTCAAATTAATGGTTTCTTGTGGACTATGACCCACAGTTATGGTCATTTTTGGCCAAATAACTTCTTGCTTTCTTGAATAGAAATATTTATGCAAGCTCTAAAATTCACGATTTATCGTGGACTATAACCACAAATTTTAGTCATTTTCAGCGAGATCACAATTTCTCACGGACTAAAGTCCATAATTTTGGTCGTTTCTGGCCAAATCACTTGTTTTTCGGCATAGAAATATTTATGTGAGTTTTAAAATTCACGATTTGTAGTGGCCACGGGACTAGGATTCTTTAGAGATTGTTGATGATGATATTGGGTTTGATGAGTGCATTGTTCCTTGTGATTTGAATCTCATCATTGGCAATGATTTGAGTTTTATTTATTTTTTATTTGTAGTTCCATTTAGATCTAGTAACGTGCAAATTTGGAGGATCTAGAAGGAATTTGGTGTAGAATGAAACAAATCTTGAAACAAAAATAATTTAAGTTAATTCCCTCCGGAAAATGCTACTTTGAAATTCTGTTATTAGTTAGAATTTTTTTTGGTAGTAACAACTGTGGAATGAGATCGATGAGAGAAAAATGGAATAAGTGGTATTACAACCACAAAAACACAGGGAGTTAACGAGATTCGGCAATCAACACAACTACCTATGTCCTCAGTGTATAACTAGAATTGATTTTGCTAATTATTATCAAGGATTTCATGTTGCTGTGTTGTTTTGATTTGTGTCTATTGGTTTGGATGCAATAGGCAGCAGTTGAGACGTATGTTTATATTATAAGGCTCCGATCTACTTGGCTCAAATCACTCCTTTCCCACATAGAAATATTTATTGATTTGTGTCTATTGGTTTGGATGCAATAGGCAGCAGTTGAGACGTATGTTTATATTATAAGGCTTCTATCTACTTGGCTCAAATCACTCCTTTCCCACATAGAAATATTTATGTGAGCTTCCTAATTTACGATTTCTCATAGACTAGAATCCACACTTTAGACCGTTTATGGCCAAACACTAATTGTGTTCCTGCATAATATATTTATGTGATCCCCTTAAATTCACAATTTTTCGTGAACTATAACCCACGAGTTTGGTCGTTGTTGGCTATATCACCTCTTGCTTTCCCCCACAGAAATATTTATGCGAGCTCCCAAATTCCCTATTTTAAATAGACTATAATCCACAAATTTGGTCATTTTTGGCCAAGTCACTTTTTTCTTTTCCACATAGAAATACTTATGCGAGCTTCCAAAGTAATGATTTCTCGTGGACAATGACCCACCTTTTTGGTCATTTTCGACCAAAGCACAATTTCTCACGGACTATAACCCATAATTTTGGCCCTCTTTTTGGCAATATAATTTCTTGCTTTCCTGCATAGAAATATTTGTGCGATCTCTCAAATTCACGATTTCTCGTGCAAAAAAATCGACAATTTTGGCCTTTTTAGCCAAATCACTTCGCGCTCTCTCGCATGGATATATTTATGTGAGCTGCCAAATTCATGATTTCTCATGGATTATAACCCACATGTTTGGTAGTTTTTGGCCAAACCACTTCTTGCTTTTCCACATTGAAATGTTTATGCTAGCTTCCAAATTCGCGATTTTTCATTGACTATAGCCCACAATTTTGGTCATTTTTGACAAAAACATTTCTTAATTTTCCACAATTTATGCGAGCTCCTAGGTTCACGATTTCTCGTAGACTATAACACAATTTTGGCCGTTTTCGGTGAAATCACAACATCTCGTGGACTTTTACCCATAATTTTCGTCGTTTTTGGCCAAATTATATCTTGCGTTCTCATCTAAACTATTTATGTTTTTCTCCTAATTTCATGATTTCTCGTGGACTATAAACACAATTTTGGTTTTTCAACCAAATCACAATTTCTCGTGGACTATTAACCCACAATTTTTATTGTCGTTTGCCAAATCAATTCTTACTTTCCCACATATAAATATTTAGGCAAACTCTCATATTCACAATTTCTTGTGGACTATAACCCACAATTTAGGTCAATTCGGTCAAATCATAATTTCTCATGGAGTATAAACGACAATTTTTGGTGTATTTGGCCGTATTATTTCTTGCTTTACCATATGGAAATATTTGTACGAGCTTTCAAATTCGTTATTTCTTATGGATTGTCTTTTTGGCCAAATCACCGTGCTCACCCGCATAGAAAATCTCGGTTTTTCGTGAAACTATAACCCACAATTGTCGTCGCTTTTGGCCAAATCAATTCTTACTTTTCCACATAAATATTTATGCGGCCTTCAAAATTCATGATTTCTGGTGAACTATAACCCACAATTTTAGTTATTTTTGGCCAGATCACGATTTCTCATGGACTTTAATCCACAATATTTGTAGTTTTAGTGATATTATTTCTTGCTTGCTTTTCTGCATAGAAATATTTGTGTGAGCTCTCAAATTCATTATTTCTCATGAACTATAACTGACAATTTTGGTCTTTTTGGCCAAATCGCTTCGTGCTCTCCTGTGTTGAAAATATTTACGCGAGTTCCAAAATTCATGATATCTCGTGGATTATAACCACAATTTTTATCGTTTTTGGCCAAATTACTTCTTGCTTTTTCGCATGGAAATATTTATGCTAGCTGCCAAATTCGCGATTTCTTATGGATTAAACCACAATTTTGGTTGTTCTTGGCTAAACCACGATTTCTCGTACTGTAACCCACAATTTGTCATTTTAGGCAAAAGTTATTTATTGCTTCTCCGAATAGAAATATTTATGCACACTCTGAAATTCATGATTTCTTGTGAGTTATAACCCAAAGTTTTGGTCGTGTTCGGCGAAATATTCGGCCAAATAATGATTTTTCATAGACTTCAACTCATAATTTTCATTGTTTTTGGCCAAATTATTTTTTGCTTTCTCGCATAGGAATGTTTTTGCATGCTTCCAAATTCACGATTTCTCGTGGACTATAACCCGCGATTTTGGTTGTTTTTGAACAAATCACGATTATTCGTTGACTATAACCCACAATTTTGATCGTTTATGGCCAAACCGGTTCTTACTTTCTCAGATATAAATACCTATGCGAGCTCCCAAATTCATGATTTTTTGTGGAGTGTAACCCGCATTTTTGTTTATTTTTTACCAACTCACGATTTCTCATGGACTGTAACCCCTATTTTTTCTGTGTTTGACCATATAAATTTTTGCTTTCCCGCATAGAAATATTTTGCAAACTCCCAATTGCATGATTTCTCATGGTCTATAACCCACAATTTTAGTCATTTTTGGCCAAATCACAATTTCTTGTGGACTATACCCACAATTTTCATTGTTTTTGGCAAATGTTTTTCTATCCTGCATAGAAATATTTATGAGAGCTTTTAAATTCACAATTTCTTGTGGATTATAACCCACAATTTTGGTCTTTTTCAGTCAATTCATGATTTTTCGTGGACGATCCATAATTTTCGTTGTATTTGGCCAAATTATATCTTGCTTTCTCGCATAGATAAAATTGTGTTGTGCTCCGAAATTCCCAATTTCTCTTGGATTATAACCAACAACTTTGGTTATTTTTAGCCAAATCACGATATTTCTTGCACTATGACCCACAATATCATTGTTGTGGGCCAAATCAATTCTTTACTTTCCCACAGATAAATATTTATGTGAGCTTCTAAATTCATGGTTTCTCATGGACTACAACCTATAATTTTGATCATTCTCCGCCAAAATACATTTTCTCATGGATTGTAACCTATAATGTTGGCAGTTTTTGGCCATATTATTTCTTGTTTTCCCGTATAGAAATATTTATGCGAGCTCCCAAATTCATGATTTCTCGTTGAACATTACCCACAATTTTGGTCTTTTTTGGCCAAATCATTTATTGCTTTTTGGCATGAAAATATTTATGTGAGCTGCCATATTCATGATTTCTCATGAAATATAACCTTCAGTTTAGCTTGTTTTTGGCAAAATTATTTCTTACTTTCCCACATAGAAATATAGAAATATTTATGCGAGCTCCTAAATTAACGATTTCTTGTGGATACCCACAAGTTTGGTTGTTTTCTGCCAAATCACGATTTCTTGTGGATTTTAATCCATTATTTTCGTTGTTTTTGGCCAAATTATATCTTGCTTTCCCACATAAAAATATTTATGTGTGCTCCCATATTCATGATTTCTCTTTAACTATAACCCAAAAGTTTGGTTGTTTTCATCCAAATCATGATCTTTCATGAAATATAACCCACAATTTTCGTCATTTTTGGCCAAATATATTCATATATTTCCAACACATTAATATTTATGTGCGCTCCTAAATTCACGATTTTCCGTGCACTGTAACCCACAATTTTTTTTGTGCCAAATCACTATTTCTCATAGATGGACTATAACCCTCAAAATTGGCCCTTTTTGGCAAGATTATTTCTTGCTTTCGCTCATAGAAATATTTATGCGAGCTCTCAAATTCATGATTTCTCGTGGACCATACCCATTAATTTTGGCTTATTAGCCAAACCACTTTGTTGTCTCACATAGAAATATTTATGCGAGCTCCTAAATTCTGAATTTCTCGTGGGCTATATAACACACAATTTTCGTATTATTTGACCAAATCACTTTTTATTTTCTACATTGAAATATTTATGCTAGTTCCCAAATTCACGATTGTCCGTGGACTCTTAACACAATTTTGGTCATTTTTGGCCAAATCAATTATTACTTTCCCACATATAAATGCTTATGCGAGCTCCCAAATTCAAGATTTCTCATAGATTGTAAACCACAATTTTTGTTGTTTTCGGCCAACTCACGATTTCTCATTGCCTATACCCCTCAATTTTCGCCCTTTTTGGCTATATTATTTTTTGCTTTTAAGCGTAGAAATATTTGTGCTAGTGCTCAAATTCGTTATTTGTCATGGACTGTAACCCACAACTTTTGCCTTTTTTGACCATATTATTTTTTGCTTTCCAGCATAGAAATATTTGTGGAGGCACTCAACTTCATGATTTCTCTTCGACCATAACCCACACTTTTAGTCATTTTTAGCCACATCAGAATTTCTTGTTGATTATACCCACAATTTTTGTTGTTTTTCGCATAATTATTTCTTGCTTTCCTGCATAGAAATATTTTTGTGACCTTCTAAGTTCACAATTTCTCATAGATTTTAAACCACAATTTTGATCGTTTTTAGCGAAATCATGATTTCTTGTGGACTTTAATTCTCATCAGTCTTGCTCAAATTATATCTTGCTTTCTTGCATAGATATATTAATGCATGCTCAAAACTTCACAAATTCTTGTAGACTATATCCCACAATTTTGATTTTTTTAGCCAAATCACGATATATCGTGGACTATAACCCAAAATTTTCGTCGTTGGCCAAATTAACTTCCGCCATATAAATATTTATGTGAACTTTCAAAGTCACGATAGCTCGTGGATTATAATCCACAATTTTGATTATTTTTAGCCAAATTACATTTTCTCCTGGTTTTTAACCCACAATTTCGACAGTTTTTGGCCATACTATTTCTTGCTTTTATTCATGGAAATATTTGTGTGAGCTCTTACATTCATTATTTCTCATGGACTTAACCAACAATTTTAGTCTTTTTGGCGAACTAACTCTGTGCTCTCCCACAAAGAAATATTTTTTGCGAGCTCCCAAATTCACCATTTCTCGTTGACTATTACCTGCAATTTTGTTCGTTTTGGCCAAATCACTTACTGCTTTTTCGCATGTAAATATTTATGAGAGCTTCAAATTAATGATTCTCATGGACTATAACCTACAAATTTGGACTGGTTTTTGTAAGATTATTTATTGCTTTCGCGCATAGAAATATTTACACGAGCTACGAAATTCACGATTTCTCGTGGTCACCCACTATTTTGGTCGTTTTCGGCCAAATCACGATTTCTAGTGGACTTTAATCCATTATTTTCGATGTTTCTGGCCAAATTATATATTGCTTTCCTGCATAAAAATATTTGTGCATGCTCCCATATTCACGATTTCTCTTAGACTATAACCCAAAATTTTGGTTGTTTTCATCCAAATCACGATTTCTCGTGGATTATAGCCCATAATTTTCGTCAAATCATGATTTCTCATGGACTATGGAATATAACCCCCAATTTTCGCAAATATTATTTCTTGCTTTCATGCATAGAAATATTTGTGCAAACTCTTCAACTTCAAGATTTCTCGTGGATAATACCCAACGATTTTGGTCTTTTTAGCCAAATCACTTTATGCTCTCCCACATAGAAATATTTATGCATACTCACAAATTTCTGATTTCTTGTGGGCTATAACACAAATTGTCATTTTTGGCCAAATCACCTTTTGTTTTCTGCATTCAAATATTTATGCTAGCTCCCAAATTCACGATTACTCGTGGACTCTAGCCCACAATTTTGGTCCTTTTTTGTCAAATCAATTCTTACTTCCCCAGATATAAATACTTATGTGAGCTACCAAATTCACGATTTCTCGTGGACTATAAAACCCACAATTCTCGTTTTTTGCCAGCTCACGATATCTCATGGACTATGGCCCATAATTTTGGCCCTTTTTGGCCATATTATTTTTTGCTTTCTAGCATGAAAATATTTGTGCAAGCGTTCAAATTCATGATTTCTCATGGACTACAAACCACAATTTTTGCTTTTTTGGCCATATTATTTTTTGCTTTTCAACATAGAAATATTTATGCAAGCGCTTAAATTCATGATTTCTTGTGGACTATAACCCACATTTTTTGTCATTTTGGCCAAATCACAAGTTCTTGTGGACTATACCCACAATTTTCATTGTTTTTTGTAAAATTATTCCTTGTTTTCCCGCATAGAAATATTTATACGAGTTCCTAAATGCACAATTTCTTGTGGAACCACAATTTTGGTTTTTTCAACTAAATCACGATTTCTCGTGGACTTTAATTTATAATTCGCGTCATTCTTGCTCAACTTATATCTTGCTTTCTCACATAGATATATTTATGCATGCTTGAAACGTCATGAATTCTTGTGGACTACATCTTACAATTTTGGTTGTTTTTAGACAAATCGCGATTTTTCATGGACTATAACCTAAAATTTTCATCGTTGGCCAAATCAATTCTTTTCTTTCTCCAATATAAATATTTATGCAAGCTTCCTAATTCACAATTTCTCGTGGACTATAACCACAATTTTAATTGTTTTCAGCCAAATTACAATTTCTCATGGACTTTAACCCCTAATTTTGACAGTTTTTGGCCATATTATTTTTGCTTTCACGCATAGAAATATTGGTGTGGGCTCTCAAATTCATTAATTCTTGTGGACTTAATCGACAATTTTAGTCTTTTTGGCCAAAGTAACTTCGTGCTCTCGCTTTGAAATATTTATGCGAGCTCTTGAATTCACGATTTCTCATTGACTATTACCTTGACTTTAGGTTGTTTTTGACCAGATCACTACTTGCTTTTTCTCATTGAAATATTTATGCGAGTTCCCAAATTCGTGATTTCTCATGGAGTTAAACGACAATTTCGGTCTTTTTGGCTAAATAACCTCGTGCTCTCCTACTTTGAAATATTTATGCGAGCGCGCAAATTCACGATTTCTCATTGACTATTACCTAGAATTTTGGTCGTTTTTGGCCAAATTTTTCTTGCTTTTTTGCATGAAAATATTTATGTGAGCTCTCAAAATCATGATTTCTCATTGATTATTACCTGGAATTTTTTTATTTATTTATAACCAAATCATGATTTTTTTGGACTAAGTAAAACCAAATTTTGGTGGTTTGGCAAAATTATTTCTTGCTTTGCGGCACAAAAATATGCGATCTCCTAAATTCACGATTTCTTGTGGATTATAACCCACAATTTTGGTTGTCTTCGGTCAAATGACTATTTCTCTTGGACTTTAATCCATTATTTTTGTTGTTTTTGGCCTAATTATATCTCGCTTTCCCGCATAGAAATATTTATACGTGCTCCCAAATTCACTCTTGGCTTATAACACAATTTTGGTGGTTTTCATCTAAATCATGATTTCTCATGGACTGTAACCCATAGTTTTTGTCATTTTTGGCCAAGTATATTCTTATTTGCTAACATACAAATTTTTTGCATGGAAATATTTATGCGAGCTCTTAAATTTGTGATTTCTTGTAGACTATAACCCATAATTTTGGTTGTTTTTGACCATATCACGATTTTTCGTGAACTATAACCCTCAATTTTGAATTTTTTGGCTAAATTATTACTTGTTTTCCTGCATAGACATTTATGCAAGCTCTTAAATTCGTGATTTCTTGTGGATTATAACCCACAATTTTGGTCGTTTTCGGCCAAATAACGATTCAGACTTTGTCCATTATTTTTGTTTTTTTGGCCAAAATATATCTTGCTTTCTCGCATAGAATTATTTATGTGCTCCTAAATTCACGATTTCTCTTGGACTATAACTCACAATTTTGGTTGTTTTTATCGAAATCATTATTTCTCGTGGATTAGAACCCACAATTTTCGTCATTTTTGGCCAAATGAATTCCTAATTTCCTAACTTTAAATATTTATCTGAGGTTCTAGATTCACAATTTCTCTTGGACTATAACCCACAATTTTGGTCGTTTTTAGCCAAATCACGATTTCTCGTGGACTATAGTCCACAACTTTGGTCATTTTAGCCATATTATTTCTTGCTTCCCCTCATAAAAATATTTGTGCGATTGCTCAAATTCACAATTTCTCGTGGACTATAACTGACATTTTGTTGTTTTTGGCCAAATCACTTCATGTTTTTCATATGAAAATATTTATGTTACCCGCCAAATTTGTGATTTCTCATGGACTATAACCGACAATGTTGGTCTTTTTTTTTTGCTAAATCACAATTTCTCGTGGATTGTAACCATCGATTTTGGTCCTTTTTAGCAAATGTTTTTGGCCTATCTGAATAGAATTATTTATGCAAACTATTAAATTCACGATTTCTCATATATGATAACCCTCAGTTATGGTCGTTTTCGGCTAATGCATAATTGTCATCGTTTTTTTGCCAAATTATGTAGTGCTTTCTCACATAGAAATATATATTCATGGTCCTCGATTCATGATTTTTCGTAGACTGTCGCGCATAATTTTGGTTGTTTTAAGCCAAATCACGATTTCTTGTTGATTATAACCCACAGTTTTGGCCGTTTTTGGCAATGTTATTTCTTGCTTTCCTATATAGAAATATTTTTTTGAGCTCTAAAATTTACGATTTCTCATGGGCAATACCAAAAATTTTGGTCTTTTTAACCAAATCACTTCAGGCTTTCCCGCATAGCAATATTTATTCGGGCTCCAAAAATTCAAGATTTCTCGTGGACACCCACAAGCTTGGTCGTTTTTGGCAAAATAACTTCTTGCTTTTCCGCCTTGAAATATTTATGCTAGCTCCCAAATTCGCGATATATTGTGGACTGTAGTTCACAAGTTTAGTCGCTTTTGGCTAAATCATGATTTCTTGTGGATAACCCACAAATTTGGTTGTTTTTGGCAAAAATAATTCTTACTTCCCCACATGAAAATATTTATGCGAGCTCCTTAATTCATGATTTGTCGTTGATTATAACCCCCATCTTTGGTCGTTTTTGAGCAAATCACGATTTCTTGTGGGCTTTGTTTCATCCTTTTTTGCCAAATTATATCTTGCTTTCCCACATGGAAATATTTGTGTGCTTCCAGTTTCGCAATTTCTCGTGGATTGTAACCCACAATTTTGGTTTCTTCAGTCAAATCGTAATCTCTCGGGGATTATTACCCATAAATTTTGTCCTTTTTTAGCCAAATCAATTCCTACTTTCTCACATATTTATGGGATTATTCCTTTTTGGTCATTTTTGGCCAAATCACAAATTCACATGTAACCCACAATGTTTGGCCATTTTTAGCCATATTATTTCTTGCTTTTCCGTATAGAAATATTTGTGCGAACTCTCAGATTCACGATTTCTTGTGGTCTATAACCGACAATTTGGTCTTTATGGCCAAATCACTTCATGCTTTTTTCGCATAAAAATATTTATACAAGCTCCCAAATTCATGATTTCTCATGGACTATAACCTACACTTTTGTCATTTTGGGCTAATTCACTTTCTTTTTTGCATGGAAATATTTTTGCGCGTAGTCAAGTTTGTGATTTCTCGTGGGAAATAACCCACAATTTAGGTCATTTTTGGCAAAATTATTTCTTGCTTTCCCTAATATAAATATGTACGAAAGCTACTATATTTACTATTTCTCGTGGATTATAACCCACATTTTGGTAGTTTTCATAAAAATCACGATTTCTCATAGATTTTAACTCAAAATTTTTCGTTTTTGGTCAAATTATGTCCTGCTTTGTCATGTAAAAATATTTATGCATGTTCCCAAATTCACGATTTCTTATCAGTTATAACTCACATTTTTTGTTATCAGCCAAATCACGATTTCTCGTGGACTATAACCTACAATTTTCGTCAGTTTTGGCAAAACCAAATCTTACATTCCTACATAAATACTTATGCTAGCTCCCTGATTCACAATTTCTTGGGGACTATACCCGCAATTTTGGTTGTTTCGGTTAACTCTCGATATCTCATGGACTATAGCTCGTAATATTTGTCGTTTTTTGCCATATTATATCTTGCTTTCCTGCACAGAAATATCTATGCAAGCTCTCAAATTCATGATTTCTCCTAGACTATAACCTACAGTTTTAATCGCTTATAACCAAATCATAATTTCTTGTGGACTATATTTACAATTTCTGTCATTATTGGCAAATTTATTTCTTGCTTTCCCACATATAGATGTTTAAGCCAGCTCCTAAAAACCATGATTTATCGTGGGTTATAAACCACAATTTTTATGTTTTCGACCAAATCACGATTTCTTAGGGACTTTAATCCATAATTTTCGTCTGGACTTTAATCCATAATTTTCGTCGTTTTTGGCCAATTTATATCTTGATTTCCAATATAGAAATATTTATGCTTGCTCACAGCTTCACAATTTCTCAGAGACAATAACTCATAATTTTAGTTGTTTTTAGCCAAATGGCAATTTTTCGTGGACTATAACCCATAATTTTTGCCGTTGGCCAAATCAATTCTTTACTTTCCGATTTCACAATTTCTCGTAGACTATATAACCCACAATTTTGATCGTTATCAGTCAGACCATAATTTCTCATGAATTTTAACCTAGAATTTTTACAATTTTTGGCCTTATTTTTTCTTGCTTTCCCACATAGAAATATTTGTGTGAGCTCTCATATTTGTAGTTTCTCATGGGCTATACCTCATTTTTGGTCTTTTTATCCAACTCACTTTGTGTTTTCCTGCATAGAAATATTAAAGCAAGCTCCCAATTTCCGTATTTCTCGTGGACTATAACCCACAAATTTGTTCGTCTTTGGCCAAATCACTTTTTGTTTACTACATTGAAATACTTATGCTAGCTCCCAAATTCACAATTACTCATGGACTGTAACCCACAATTTTGGTCATTTTTGGCCAAATCACTTTTGTTTTCTACGTTGGCATTTAGGCTAGCTCCCAAATTCACGGTTACTCATGGACTATAACCCACAATTTTGGTCGTGTTTGGCCAAATCAATTCTTACTTTCCTAATTTAATACTTATACGAGCTTCCAAATTCACAATTTCTTGTGGACTATAACCTTTAATTGTCATTGTTTTCGGCCAGCTCATGATTTCTCATGGACTATGACTCACAATTTTTTTCCTTTTTGGCCATATTATTTTTAGCTTTCCAGTGTAGAAATATTTGTGCAAGCGCTCAAATTCATGATTTCTCGTGACCCTCAATTGTTTTTTGTTTTTGGCCATATTATTTTTTATTTTCCAGCATAGAAATATTTGTGCAAGCGCTTAAATTCATGATTTCTCGTGGACCTATGATTTTAGTCGCCTTTTGCCAAATCACAACTCTCATGGACTATACCCACAATTTCTACCCTTTTTGCCAAAATTACTTCTTGCTTTTTTGCATAGAACTATTTATGGGAGCTCCTAAATTCACGATATCTCATAGATTACAAAACTATAATTTTGGTCGTATTCGGCCAAATCACTATTTCAAGTTGACTTTAATCCATAATTTGTCATTCTTGCTCAAATTATATCTTGCTTTCACGCATAGAAATATTTATGCGTGCTCAAAACTTCACGATTTCTCATGGACTATAACCCACAATTTTGGTTGCTTTTAGCCAAATCACGATTCTTCATGGACTATAACCCACAATTTTCGTCATTGTTGGCCAAATCAATTCTTCACTTTTGAATATATAAATATTTATGTGAGCTTCCAAATTCACAATTGCTCGTGGACTATAATCCATAGTCTTGATCGTTTTCTAGCCAAATCACAATTTCTCGTGGACTTCAATCCCCAATTTTAGCAGTTTTTGGCCATTTTATTTGCTGGTTCGGGCCCCTCGATCTTTTCTGTATCAGGGAAGGGGGAAGGAGTCTAAATCAATGGACATTAATGAACCATCATTGATGGACATTGCACATGACACGATCAATTCGACTCAACAGTCCGACACCGAGAGAAGTAGCGTACTCTCTGTCTAGCGAAGGTGCCAGGGTAGGGCTTTTTCGTAGTAGAAAGAAAGGACGGGGGGTGACCATGCATGGCCTGCATAAGAATATTTATATGAGCTCTCGTTCATTATTTCGTGTGGGTCACTTAATCGACAATTTTCATCTTTTTGGCCAAATAACTTCTTGCTCTCCCACATAGAAATATTTATGCGAGCTCCCAATTCACAATTTCTCGTTTGACTACTACCTGCAATTTTGCTTGTTTTTTGGCCAAATAACTTGCTTTTTCGCATGGTAATATTATGCGAGCTCCCAAATTCGTGATTTCTCATGTGCTATATAACCTACAATTTTGTTCTTTACTTATCAAATCATGATTTTTCGTGGACTATAACCCCCAATTTTTATCATTTTTAGCAAAATTATTTCTTGCTTTCCTGCAAAAGTTTTTTTATTTATGGCTCCTAAATTCATGATTTCTCCTAGATTCCACAATTTTGGTTGTTTTCATCCAACTCACGATTTCCCATGGACTATAACCTCCAATTTTCATCTTTTTTGGCGAAATCAATTCCTACTTTCTCACATAAATATTTATGCAAAGCTCCCAAATTCACAATTTCTCGTGGGCTATATAGCCCACAATTTGTCATTTTTGGCCAAATTATGATTTCTCATGGACTATAATCCCTAATTTTGGTGGTTTTTGGCAATATTATTTCTTGCTTTCCCGCATAAAAATATTTATGCTAGCTTTGAAATTCACAATTTCTTGTGGACCGCAACTGAAAATTTTGGTCATTTTGGCCAATATCACTTAGTGCTCTCTCGTGTAAAACTACCAAGTTCATGATTTTTTTTTGAACTAGAACACATTTTGTTGTTATTTTTGCCAACTCATATTTTTTTGCTTTTTCATATGGGAATATTTTGCTAGCCGCCAAATTTGCAATTTATCGTGGACTATAGCCTGCAATTTTGGTCATTTTTGGCCAAATTACTTTTTGCTTTTCCGCATTGAAATATTTACGCTAGCTCCAAAGTTCACGATTTCGCTTAGACTATTACCTATAATTTTGTCCATTTTTTACCAAATTGCGATTTCTCGTGGATTGTAATCCACAATTTTGGTTGTTTTAAGGCAAATCACGATTTCTCGTGGACTATAACCCACAATTTTGGTCGTTTTAGGCAAACCACGTTTTTTTGGACTATAACCCATTCGTTCGTCATCGTTGGCCAAATCAATTCTTTACTTTCCCACATAGAAACATTTACGTGAGCATCCAAATTCACAATTTTTAGTGGACTACAACCCATAGTTTTTGGACTATAACCTATAGTTTTGGCAGTTTTTGGCCATTTTATTTCTTGCTTTCCCGCATAAAAACATTTGTGAGTTCTCAAATTCATTATTTCTCATAGACTTAATCGACAATTTTAATCTTTTTGGCTAAATAACTTCGTGCTCCTAGCATAGAAATATTTATGGGTGCTTGCAAATTCTTGACTATTACTTGTAATATTGGTCGTTATTGGCCAAATCACTTCTTGCTTTTCGCATGTAAATATTTACGCGAGCTCCCAAATTCGTGACTTCTAGTTGAATATAATCCACAATTTTGATCGTTTTTTACCAAGTCACTATTTTTGTGGACTATAACCTCGTGGACTTTTTTCCATTATTTTCGTTGTGTTTGGCTAAACTATATCCTGCTTTCCCGCATATAGATATTTATGCATGCTTGTAAATTCACGATTTCTCTTGGACTATTAGCCAAAATTTTGGTTGTTTGCATCTAAATCATGATTTTTCATGGACTCTAACCCACAATTTTCGTCGTTTTTGGCCAAATATATTCTTATTATTTTCGGCTAAATCAGGATTTCTGATGAACTTGAATCCATAATTTCCGACATTTTTCTAGTCAAATTATATATTGCTTTCCAACATAGAATTATTTATGCTTGCTCACAACTTCACGTTTTCTCGTGGACTATAACTCACATTTTTGTTGTTTTGAACGAAATCACGATGATTCATGGACTATAACCTATAGTTTTCATCGACGTTGGCCAAATCAATTCTTTACTTTGCCATATATATTTCTCCGATCTTTCAAATTCACGATATCTCGTGGACAATAACCCACGATTTTGATCATTTTCAGCCAAATCACAATTTATTACTAACTTTAACCCACAATTTTGGTAGTCTTTAACCATATTATTTCATGCTTTCCAACATAGACATATTTGTGTGAGCTCTGAAATTTACGATTTATCATGCACAACACCTGACAATTTTGGTCTTTTTAAGCCAAATTACTTTGTGCTCTCCTACATAGAAATATTTATGTGAGCTTCCAAATTCCTAATTTGTCGTGGATCATAACCCACAATTTTAGTTTTTATTGCCAAATCATAATTTCTCATGGACTATAGGCACATTTTCCACCGTTTTCGGCAAAATATTTCTTGCTTTACTGCATAGAAATATTTATGGAATCTCCTAAATTCACAATTTCTCATGGATTATAAAACCATAATTTTTGTCAGTATTGGCTAAATCATGATTTCTCGTTGACTTTAATCCGTAATTTTTGTTAGTCTTGCTCAAACTATATCTTGCTTTCCCGCATAGAAATATTCATGGGTGCTCAAAAGTTCATGATTTCTCATGGACTAACCCACAACTTTGATTGGTTTTAGCGAAATCACGATTTTTCATAGACTATAACCTACAGTTTTTGTCATTGTTGGCCAAATATATTCTTTACATTCCCACATATAAATATTTATGTGAGCTTCCTAATTCAACATTTCTCGTGAGTTGTAACCCACAAATTTGTTTGTTTTTAGCCAAATCACAATTTCTCATGGACTTCTAACCCACAATTTTGGCAGTTTTTGGCCATTTTATTTTTTACTTTCCTGCATAGAAATATTTGTGTGAGCTCTCAAATTCATTACTTCTTGTGGATTTAACCGACAATTTTAGTCTCTTTGACCAAATAACTTCATGCTTTCCTCATAAAAATATTTATGGGAGCTTCCAAATTCACGATTTCCCGTCGACTATTACTTGCAATTTTGGTCGTTTCTGACCATATCATTTCTTGCTTTTTTGCATAGAAATATTATGTGAACTCTCAAATTAGTGATTTCTCGAGGTCTATATCCCACAATTTTGGTCGTTTTTTATCCCATCACGATTTTTCATGAACTATAACCATAAATTTTGGATTTTTTTGGCAAAATTATTTCTTGCTTTCTCGTATAGAAATATTTATGCGAGCTCCTAAATTCACGAGTTGTGGATTATAACCCGCGATTTCTGTTGTTTTCAGCCAAATCACGATTTCTTGTGGATTTTAATCCATTATTTTTGTAGTTTTTGGCCAAATTATATATTGCTTTCCTACATAGAAATATTTATGCGTGCTCCAAATTCATGATTTCTCTTGGACTATAACTCAAGATTTTGGTTGTTTTCATCTGACTCACAATTTTTTATCTCTTTTGGTCAAATCAATTCATACTTTCCCACATATAAATATTTATGCAAGCTCCCAAATTCACGATTTCTCGTGGACCATAACCCACAATTTTAGTCTTTTTTCCCCAAATAACGATTTCTCATGGATTATAACCCCTAATTTTTATTGTTTTTGGCAAATACTATTTATCTCTTTCCTAGCTAAATGGGACTTAAATACCCTATTGTTTCACCATATTTACACTCAAATACCCTAAGTTCTAAAAAGTAGTATTTTAATACCTTAAGTTGTAAAAAATGGGCACATTAGTATCTTTTGTTGGTTGTCTTGAGAATGTTCGTAGGAATGTGGCCTGACAATTATCAAAAGGTATTAAAGTGCTACTTTCTTACGATTTAGTGTATTAAAGTGCTACTTTCTTATAACTTAAGAGTATTAAAGTGCCACTTTTTACAAATTAGAATATTGAAGTGTAAATGTGGTGAAACAATAAGGTATTCAAGTGCTAGTTTTTCGCAATTGAGGGTATTTAAGTGCTACTTTTTTACAACTTAGGTTATCAAAGTACTACTTTTTACAACTTAGGGTATTTAAATGTAAAGGTAGTGAATCAATTTTGGTCTTTTTGGCCAAATCACTTCGTGCTCTCCTGTTATGTGAGTTCCCAAATTCATGATTTTTGTCTGTTTTGCCAGATCACTTCTAGCTTTTTCACATGGAAATATTTATGTTAGCCTCCAATTTGCAATTTCTCGTGGACTATAATCCACAATTTTGGTCGTTTGTTAAATCATGATTTGTCGGACTATAATCCTAAATTTTGGTTGTTTTTGGCAAAATTATTTCTCGCTTTTTCGAATTGAAATATTTGTGCAAGCTCCTAAATTAACGATTTCTCTTGGATTATACCCCAACAGTTTTGGTCATGTTCGGCCAAATCACGATTTCTCAGACTTGAACTCATAATTTCTACTGTTTTTTACCTCTTGCTTTCTCTGATTGAAATATTTATGCATGGTCATAAATTAACAATTTCTCGTGGATTATACCTCCACAGTTTTGGTTATGTTCGGCCAAATCATGATTTCTCATAGACTTGAACTCATAATTTCCACGGTTTTTTACCTCTTGCTTTCTCTGATTGAAATATTTATGCATGGTCCTAAAGTCATGATTTCCCGTGGACTATAACCCAAAATGTTGGTTGTTTTCAATTAATTCACGATTTCTCGTGGACTATAACCCCCAATTTTGGCGATTTTTGACAAATATCATTCCTTTCTTTCTTGTATAGAAATATTTTTTTAGCTCTCAAATTCTCAATTTCTCATAGACAATAACAGATAATTTATTTCTTTTTAGCCAAATCACTTTGTGCTCTCCCACAAAGAAATATTTATTCAAGCTCCCAAATTCATGATTTCCCTTGGACTATAACCCACAATTTTGGTCTTTATTGGCCAAATCACTTCTTGCTTCCCCGCATTGAAATATTTATGGCAGCTCTCAAATCCGCGATTTCTTGATGGACTAGAACCCACAATTTTGGTCGTTTTAGACCAAATCATGGTTTCCCGTGGACACTATAACACCACAAATTTTGTGGATTGTCACCCACAGTTTTTGTTTTTAGTGAAAAAAGAATTTCTCCAGGGAAACAATTACCCACAATTTTCATCGTTTTTGGCCAAATCAATTCCTACTTTCCCACTTATAAATGTTTATGCAAGCTTTCAGGTTCACGATTTCTGGTGTTTTATAACCCACAACTTTGGTTGTTTTTGGCCAAATCACAATTTCTCATAAACTTTCACTCATAGTTTTAGCAGTTTTTGCCATATTATTTCTTGCTTTCCCTCATAGAAATATTTGTGTGCTCTCAAGTTTGTTATTTCTCATGGACTTAACCCTTAATTTTTAGTCTTTTGGCCAAATAACTTTGTGCACTCCTGCATAGAAATATTTATGTGACCTCCAAAATTCACAGTTTCTCGTTGACTATTAAACGCAATTTTTGTTGTTTTTGGCCAAATCACATTTTACTTTTTCGCATGGAAATATTTATGCTAGCCGCCAAATTTGTGATTTCTCAGGGAACATTTTTTGTCATTTTTAGCTGAATTGCGATTTCTCGTGCACTATGGCCTACAAGTTTGGTTGTTTTTGGCGAAGTTATTTATTGCTTTCCCGAATAGGAATATTTATGCAAGCTCCTATATTTACAATTTCTCATTTATTATAACCATATTTTTGGCTATAGACTTAACTCATAATTTTCATCGTATTTTGGTCAAATCACGGCTTGCTTTCTCGCATAGAAATACTCATGCATGCTTCCAAATTCACAATTTTATGTGGGCTATAAGCCCCATTTTTGTTGTTTTCAGCCAAATCACGAGTCCTCAATTTTCGTCATTTTTAACCAAACCAATTCTTACTCTCTCAGCTATAAAAACTTATGCGAGCTCCCAGATTCACGGTTTCTCTTGGACTGCAACCCACAATTTTGGTTGCTTTCGGCCAACTCACGATTTCTCATGGACCATAACTCACAATATTTGCCTTTGTTGCCATATCATGTCTTGCTTTTTCGCATAGAAATATTTGTGCAAGCGCCCACACTCATGATTTCTTGTTGACTATAACCCACAGTTTTAGTCATGTTTGGCAAATCACAATTTCTCGTGGACTATAAGCAATTTTAGTCGTTTTTGGCCAAGCACAGTTTCTCGTGGACTATTTCCACAAATTCCGCCATTTTGGCCAAAATTATTTCTTGTTTTCCCACATAGAAATATTTAAGCGAGCTTCTAAAATTCATGATTTTTCATGGATTATAAACCATAATTTATGTTGTTTTCTCAAATTCATGATTTATCATGGACTATAACCTTCAATTTTGGTTGTTTTCCACTAAAACACTATTTCTCATATATTGTAACCCACAATTTTTGTCGTTCTTGGCCATATTATTTCTTACTTTCTTGCACAGAAATACTTATGAGAGTTCCCAAATTCACGATTTGTTATGAATTATAACCCCCCGTTTTGATCGTTTTTGGCCAAATCACGATTTCTCATGCACTATAATCAACTAATTTTATTGATTTTTTGCCAAATAATTTTTGTTTTCTCGCATAGAAATATTTATGTGAGCTTCCAAATTCACTATTACTTGTGGACTATAACCCCACAAATTTGGTCATTTTCAGCTAAAGCATGATTTATCATGGATTGTAACTCACAATTTTTACTTCTTACTCCCGCATAGAAATATCCGTACATGATACCAGGATACCAGGATGGCATGGGAAGGATGGATAAAAGGGAAATATGAGGAAATGGGGATAGGATGACTATCACTCTAAGGAGATAGAAACGCCACCTTGGAATAAACGACGGTAATTAGGGTTAGCATACTGCTTTAAAGATACATATTCACCACTACAGAAAAAAATGACAGTCACCATTCCAAGGATCACTCCTTAGAGTAAATACAGATAACTCATTCTGCTTTGAGAAGAGAATCAAAATGGGATGTGTTAAAAGGACGTGCATAGTCTGGTAATTTGGTGAAACTATCATGTGAAATTTAGTAAATTATTAGTGTTTGATATTTCTTCTTACGGTATATAACCATATTTTCTTTTATCGAGTATCTTACTGAAACACTGAGGTTAACTTTTACAATTATCACAAAACCATGACTTTGCATCCTCGTTTCCAAATTCTCAGGTTCGTCGAATACAGAGCCTCGTGGACAAACTCGATGCACTGAAGGCGAGAAACTCCAATCCGAACAGTAACAACAGCAAATCCGTATCTGTGACGACCCAATGGCAGACTTTCGAGTCTGGGATGGGGAGCCTCAGCGCTCCGCCGCCCATGGCATCATCTACTCAAGCAACTAATGACTGGGAACAGTTCGACTGAAGCCTGTGTCTAAATTATCAAGAACACGTTTTATCTTTTTGGTCTGAAATTTTTTGCTTCACTGTTTTCAACAGAGCTCTTTACAAAGAAAACAGGATTGGCTCGTATAGAATCATTTGGCCTACTTTTACAAATTGTTACTCTTACAAATTGTTGTGATTATGAATTTCTTCTCTCTCTCTCTCTCTA
>JBAKGM010000365.1:40089284-40108208 GCA_037177215.1 Asparagus racemosus | reverse complement strand
AAAAAACTCCCAAACGAAGTAAAATTGAAATTTTACATTCCCTTCCATCCATTTACCTCCATCCAAACAGAGTGTAATAGGAAAGGAAAACAAGTAGCCACTAAACAAAGAATGTTTCTTTCTAGTCCACCCCGAAGAAAATTCAAAATTGCTTTCTAGAAATTTCACTCTAAAGCAAACCCAAAATGTATAAATCCCAATGAAGGATGTCTCATCTTCATGAAGCATTCATTTCAATATACTTAATCACACCCTAAAATTTCTTAATATCTCTCATCTACCTACAGTAGTTTACGCCTCCTCATCCTCAAGCAATGCCTCTTGCAACTATAAATGCACTTGTACCTATCTCATCCAAACCTAGACTAATTGAAACGCAAGTACGATTTTCACGTGTACTCATGCTTAGCACTGCCTATATCTTCCTTGGTGAATAGTGAATACAATAAGCCCATCCACAAAGTTATGCAAGCGGGGTAAACTCCATGCTAGGGAAACTGGAAAAGAAGCCCCCATAAAGTTAGTCCGTAGTAGAGCATACACATGAACTTCAAAAGAGCTGTGTGGATTTGCTCAACTGATAGCATCTATGACTCGACCAATACCCATTTAGATTAGTCTATCCTACAAATAGTTAACATCATTTACATGCCAACACACTTTTTTTGCACAAGCAGGGAACACAATATGTTCTTTAGCAACCAAGTTACCTCTGAACCTCCTCCCTATCCAAATTGGTGAAGAAAAGACCCGAATCGCCTCGCAAAAACTGAAACATATCCCCAAATTAGCACAAACACAACTAAAACACAATACTACTAGCAAATAAATAATCAAAAGATCTACCTTAGCAAGCTTATGACAGCCCGGCTTGACTTCATCGCCCACAGACCGACCCAACGAGATCTGCATGACCTTATTCGACCCGAGAAAAAACCTGCCAAAAGATTCAATTTTGATTCAGACCCATTGTCAATAGCATCAAAATTAGATCAAAAACATCAAAAACTTCTTCACAGCAACCTGCTACTAGACTTGAGCTGCTCCCTAAACTCCTTAAACTTTTGGTTCCTCATGTTCTCGAAAGTGAAAACATATGCAGAGCTGTAATCATGCACTGCTTGTTTGATCGCGCCCAAGATTGCTTCCTTATGCTCTCTTCCCTTTTTCTTGGTCTTTGAGAGAGTAACTACGAAATCAAAATTATTCGATCAAACACGGAAAGAAATGGTTTGGGGATTGTAGAAATCAATGGGTGGTGAGAAAATCTTACCACTTCTATTGCGTTTCGATTTGGGCATCTTCGATTGATTAAGGGTTTGGAGCTGAGGCTGCTGAGATTTGATTCCGCTCTAGGGTTTTTGTGCTCACTCTGTCTCTGTTTATTCTAGGGTTTAGTTTTGATGCTTGGGTTTTTTGTTGGGGGCTCAATTGGGCGTTTGTTGGAGAAGGGCAGCCGTCGGATTTGTACAGCAAATTCTAATCGTTGGATGATTTTGGGTTGGGAGTTGGGCCGGGCTGAGGTGTCATTCCCAGCCCACAGTAGTTGCCAAACCAGAATGGGCTGTATTTTATACATGGACGGAGTTGAGTTTATTGTAGACTATACGGGCAATAATCTAAAACTTGGATCTAAAATTTGAAAATTTATATTTCGAAAATGTATAGCATTTGATGCAGTGTAATATCCACGGAACATCTAATGATAACTACACTATTCTTTTTTTTTTTTTTACACAGCAAAAAAGAGAAATGTGGACTTCCTTGACCAGTCATCAATTTTAAAAAAAAAATTAATAAGAATAGACCACACGTTTCTCTCTCGTAATGTAGAAGTAGTGTAAAAGTAATAGTATAGCTATCACTGAAAACAAAAATTCTAGTGATATTGAATTTTAACTCTCGTATCAAGAAGCCAAAAACCATGATCATAAGCACGGTTACTATGCTACAACAGACGAGCTTAATTTACAGGCAACCAGCTTTGAGGAAGGACTACGACATAGAGAAGCTTGAACTTCAGAGTAAAGATAGATTAACACCTGAAAAAATGAGATCAAACCCTAAAAAAATCCATCACTAGGTTTTTCCATCGCACATGATGGCAAACATTTTAAAAATCTTCTTGAGACAATCAACCCCTCTGGCGAGAGGCAAAAACGAGATGAATAAAAAGTTACAGGATACACAAACTCTTCGAATCTTCAAACACATCATAACTGATCCGAGGGAAAAATAGATGTGTGCATTTTGACCAAGAAAGGGTATTGAATTTTTCCGATCAACTCAATGGTTTATTTGCGGTCTCGCAACAAATGAAACCAAAATTCCTTATACAAATGAGCATCCAACCAGGAACATCGAATTTATTGTGTAAATATCAGCATTGCGCTTCTCAATCACAACCAACTGTGTCACTTGTGCTAAGAAGTCGCAGAGAAGCTGAACTGAACACCAGTCTTTGCTCGGTCTTGCTCGGATTTTTTCAGAATGTGACAGTAGTTTATCTGAAATAAAAACCCCAAAGGTCAGTAAAAGGAGTCTTTTCGGGGAATTTAATTACAAGGGTTAGTTGTGGATTGACCCCCTGTATTATTGCACAATTGCAGATAAACTCCCCGTAGATTGTTGCAGATTTTAATATTTTGACTCTTTTACCCTCAGGAGGTCAATTTGTCAAACAAAAAAATGACTTTCTCTAGGGTAAAAAAATCAAAAAAATTCACTCATGGGTTCATTTGCAACAGTAGAACTATAGGAGGTCTATTCGCAATTGGGTGATAGTACAGGGGGGTCCATCAGCAATTAACCCTATAATCATATAGGTTTGAAGGGAGAAAGCACAAACCTCCATCCTGAACAACTTTGTAGGGACAATCATCCCAATCCCTACTGAGCTCCGAGCTGTGCTCCAAAGATTCTGAAGGGAAAATCTATTGATCTCACCCTCTGTTATTTTAGCTAGATTACCAGCAGTTGCAAAAGCATGACCATGAATTCCTGTTTTCCTTAAAACCTCAAGTGGTAAATCAAAAGAGAGGTCAGCAAACGCAGTAATTGCAATATCACCACCAAGAACATCCAGTTCAGGAAAGGATTGGGAGCCAGGATCATCAGATGTTGTCGGAATTGACCTTCTCAAATCAGTTGGCCCTAATCCTCGAGTTCTGAACCCTAACAAGGAGGCGGGACCCCCCAAAGTGCAGACTGGAGAAGTATTACCACCGATGTGGAATCGATCTGGAAGAGGAGAAGGTAAAGTACGGAATCCACTTCCCCAAGGCATAATAGCACCTGCAGCAACTCCAAAGTTGAGCGCGCTGTTCAAGAAGCCCAAGGGCAGAGCTGCGCGGAGATCAAACTCCTGTTACAAGTAGAAGAGAAGAGAGAGTTTATGATGTTAAGAAATGCTTATATAAGCAGAGTTAAACCGAATTCTGTGGAATTAATGACATATGAAAAAGAGTAAACAAGCCAGAATATTAACATATGATTGAACAATTTTTTGTCTCAAATACATTAGATAAGAGAAATCCAAGGAAAAGCTAAACTACAAAAACAAAATTCTCATGATGACTTCTTCGAACACTGTCATCGTTCTTTTTATATTTGCCTTGTCTGCTCTTTGTTGTCCTTGTATTCTGGCAAGATGCTTATGGGTCGCCTCCTTTTGCTCAGACCTAATTACTGAGTACACATTGGACTTTTTCATGTCAAAATTAACACTGATCTTAAGATTTATGAGTCTAATTAACTTAAAGACCTGTAGAAAATATCATACTTGCATAGTCATACTACCAGTGCCACTGCCTAGATAGCTCATTGACTATACTGGGGGTAAATAGCCATTGGTTTCCTACTAGTTTGCATAAATGGAGTTACAGTCTAGTATTCTAGTCATGTCCCAGATTCTCGAAGAGTCTACGTCCTCTCTAGAAAGGTCTGAACAAATTTCTTTTCAATAGCCTCATCGCATTAACTTTTCTGCTGAAAGCATGTCCGTCAACTTACATTGCTGGGCTCACAAGAAACCCTTGTTTTGACTCCCAAAGAAAGCCTAGCTAGGTACAAGCCCAAGATTATCAAACCAATTAACAATCTCCAATATGATTATGAATAAAGAAATCTCAACCAGCCAGGGATAATCTGTCATCATCCCATGCTGTCATCGTAAAAAAATAATGGCTATTTAATGACTTTTTGATAGCAAAATCACATAATTACTAAAAGATTGAAAATTTTAAGTCACTGGTGAACTATGGCTAGCAATAGTATATACCTTAGGGAGCCATGCTGTAACATTATCGCATAAATACGCAAGAGAAAATAATGCTTCTCCATAGTGCGATCAAAACAAGGTGAAAGCATGAGTGAGACATAAAAAAAAGGAAGACAAAATAGAGCATTCTCATGCATACTTTAATAGAAGCAACCTAAACTTTAAAATTGATACCAAACTAAGCCTCCATATGATAGGGAATAACAGCTAGAACTGTAAGAGCCAAAGTTATAAGCAAGAGCCTGAGTTCTTAGATTTATAACTACAAATGCACATAATATACTCAGAAGGAACTAGCTTAGATCAAATTATCTTTGTAATCTGCACAACTCACAGTTGCAGGTATACACTGAGCACAAGCAAAATGGCTTTTCTGACCTCAACTAATTGAATAATTATTAGAGTGAGCAAATATTAGACTTTTAAATGTGAAGCAGGGGGAAGGTATGGCAACAGAATGGTAGTTTCATAATTAAAAAGAAAGCAAGAGTTTACCTGTCGTATGAACCTCAAGGCCTTGCTATCTGGTCCAAGCCCACTAACTTGCGTTGAAGATAGGAAGGCATATCCCTTTGTTGGCCTCATCTGTGAATTTCTGCGATCAAGTTTGTATGTATACTTTATTGAGGAGAGAAGACTATGCCCTAGTTGCCTCCTTGTAGACTTGGATGCCATGCGTAGTGGATCAGTTAAATGCCGCCATGTAAGATTGTACGCCAAATCATGGTTCCTAGTTGAGAGTAAACCAAAAGAAACACCTAAGAGGTGTTCTTTATATGATGAGAACTTCAACCAGTCTTGAGAAAGTAATGATACTCGAGCTGATAAAGGAGTTGGTATTGCCTTGAATCTGGGCAAGGAAACCCCGGCACTTACTTCTGTTGTCTGGTCCCAGCCATATGATCCAGATAGGTCCCAAATGTCGGCATAGCCAAAAGGGTTTTTCAACTTGAGAGATCCTTCTAACGACCAAGTTTTGGCCTGCCAAAAAAAAATTGTTCCAAAGGTTATAAACTGTACAGAAGTAAACATTTACTAAATGGCATCTAATGAGAATGTACATGAATTGTTCTCATAGAGCATTCTGTCATGGAAAATAATATGCTTCGATTGTCATCTAATAAGTGGTTTATGAGGACTATTTAGCTATGATAAGGAAGAACAATAAACAAAAGATAAGACGAGAGAAATCACCATCTTTTCGTGATTTTTAAACATGATAACCAGCAAATACAAGAATCAATTAGCGTTTACAGATGACATTCATATTTAGCTACATCATAAGAGATATGTTACATGATGTGGTAACAAATTTAGATAACAATAATGAAAACCTTGTTAAAAATTGATAAGTCTGCATATATGGAATATATGTATGTGTACACGGGCACACAGCTGAAATACATGTCCGCACGAGCAAGCTGTGTTATACAAGGTGTCCTAATACTTTCTACATCAGGCGTGCATCCGCAAAATATGCCGTCAATGACTTGCGCCTCCCTTCCTACCTCTGTCCCCTAAAGGTGTTCTAACAATTACTATATCAGGAGTATAACAACTAGCTGTGCCCTGAATGGCCTTAGTGTCGCTCCCTCCCTCAAGGTGCTACACCAAATATTACATTAGGTGTGCATCAGCAAAATATCCAGGAATGACCTCAGCCTCCCTCTCCCCTTCCTCCTTGTCTGTGTAGTGAATGTCTGCATGCACACAAAAGCATACACAATAAAAGAATAGCTAGCAACAAAATAAGTTCTGGCAATTACGATATCAGCAAAATCTGCACTGATGTCAATACATAAGATAATTTGACAATTTCTTCATCAGGCATTTATCTGTAAATATGACCTCTCTGCCATCGATTATGCCTGAAAGATATTCTATGAATAACCTTAGATTCCCTCGTTGTGCATGAGTTATTTGAGCATGCAGACAAAAATGAGTGCATGTGTGTAGGAATGCAGGGAATTCTGAAAGTAATATGCAACATGCTGTAAAATATGCTTCATCACGTACACGTCAGCAAATATGCCCTCCATAATATCAGCTTCTAAGAAACAAATCACTCCATAGAATCACATTGTGAGCAACTAAATAAATCTAACTAAACAAGTTAACCCGAATATTGGTTCAAAACCTGGTAAAAATAACTGCCACTTGTAACTTCAATGGCAAATTAGTTTCCGCTTCCCCTCAAAACATCATTGTGGGATCAAAATTGTTTATCTATCTTAACTAGTTGCGTATAGGGTGCATCCAATTAAGTTAGATAACTTTGGTTTGCATGTTTATCCCGTCAAATTCACCCTACGAGAGAGGGTTTTAATTTTTATGTGGGTTCATGGTTTCCAATGGACTCAAGAGTCATTGCTAATTACCCTTTCTAAAGAAAGGAACCATCAATTAAGAGTCAAATAAATGTCATTAAAATAAAAGTAAATTCATAAGGCAAGAACGCACCATAATTTTATTTAAAAAAATGATCATATACTTGGCTTAACCAGGGGGTAGGGGCATACCCCCAGTGTACAAATTCTTATATAAAATCTTAGACTAAGGATGTGGAAATTGAATTTGGATTTGGGTTTGTCTTGGAGATGTGAAATGGAATTTGGATTCTGAGCCCTATTTAGCGACGTGGACAAATTTAGAATTTGGCCTAGTTTAATGACGTAAAAGTCAATTTTGGAATTGTGCCCCATTTAACGACGTGGAGGTTAGTTTTGAAATTTGGCCTAGTTTAGCGACGTAGAGGTCAATTTTAAAATTTTGCCTAGTTTAACGATACGTAGGTCAGTTTTGAGACTTTGCCCAGTTTAACGACGTGGAGGTCAAATTTGGTTTGGGTTCTAGTTTAGCGGCGTAGAGGTCAATTTGGTTTCGCCCAGTTTAGAGACTTGGTGGTCAATTTGGAATTTAGTCCAGTTTAACGACATAGACGTCAAATTTTGATTTGTTTCAGTTTAACGACGCAGAGGTCAAATTTAGAATTTAGTCTAGTTTAACAACATAGAGGGCAAGTTTGATATTTTCCAGTCTAAGGACATGGAGGTTAAATTTGGTATTTTCCTCAAATTGTGTATTCTAACTAGTTTAACTATTTAGAGGGCCGACACAATTGAACCTTCTGATTTTAATTGTGTACACGTTTTTTTATATGAATATGTTGCATTTCTTTTGCACCGAATTTTTTGTCTAGTGTTTTCTTTCTAACCAATTTTTTATCTAGTTTAGGGACGTATAGGTCCGTCGATTTTTGGTGACTTTCATATTTTCTGGAATTTCTCTTTGTGTTTTCAACCTTTTGAGGGACCAATCCACAATTCATAGAATTTTACGGACGAATGCGCAATTTTTGCAATTTCTAAATTTTACAGGGGGTGAAATTGCAATTTCTGTATTTTAGGGACTAAACACAATTTCTGCAATTTCTGAATTTTTTGAGGGGGCACAGTGCAATTTCTGGACTGGATTGCAAAACTGGCCCGAAATATAATTTTTGCAAATTTTCTAGGGTATAAACTGCAAATTTTGGACTGTTTTCCAATTTCTCGGCTTAGATGCAATTTCTGCAATTTCCCAGGGAGAAAACTGCAAATTCAAGACTGTTTTGCCGTTTCGGGATTTTTCAGGGACTAAACTGCAATTTCTGCAGTTTTACTAAGGTGCAAACAACAAATTTACAGAGATTTGAAGGGGGCTTTTATAAAGTTCCCAAAATCCGGAGGGCTCTTTGTAATTTACAAAATTTGCATATGAAATCGTTTGTGATATCTGGGATTTTTCTTATAAAGAGTTATCTGCAATCATTTGGGACTATTGTGACTTTTGTTTACAACAGATTTGAGCTGATGCTAGCCATGGCAGTTCCTTTATAAAAGGGTGGTTTCAGTGTTTTCTAAGAATTCAATTTTAAACGCTCAACATGTAGAGCCTCTCTTTGAGATCCCCATCAAATTATAATTCTTTTCTCACTCAAATTCTTAGAAAGCTCGATAAATTAACAATATGGCTATAGGCTTGGAGTATTGAGAAATCAACGTCGCCTTACAGCTAAGCGGATTTGCTCAATAGAGATTTGTAAGGAGTTGACGAGATTGCCACCCAAAGGCATACATAATTTCACTTATCAACTATCGGGCTGTAATAACGCGAATCCCTTTAATTCATAGTTTTTTTTTTCTCTCCCCTTTTTTTTCATGAATCCAATTTACTTCATTAATATTTTCGGAGCAATTCGGTGTTGAACATGCGCAACCAGAAAACCCGTTTTCTTTAATTGATAATTTTCTTGTTCTATACCAATTATCATGTTAATACCTTCAGAACGATTTGATGTGGATATTCACATAAAAATGAGTACTCTATTCTTAATTTTTTTTATTTTTTTACAAAGTAGAATCAAATAATATTTTCGCACTCTTTACAATTTGTATCCAAAAATCATCATCAAAATTTTAGATCGAAGATAATAATGGACATGGGGGAGTATAGGGACTCCCAATGAGTGCAAGACTCAGATTGGGGAGTGCAAGGACTCCAAAAGAGTACAAAGAGTATAGATGAGTACAGAGACTCAAATTGAAGGGGGAGCACAGGGACTTCAAAAAAGTGTAGACTCTGAGGAGTACAGAGACTACAAAAGAATGCAGAGACCCTGAAGGGAGTTGGAGGTTTTGCTGGAGGCTTTGATGGATTGACTTGTAGTGGCCACGGGTGAAATTGTGTTGGGATTTTCTTGAGGAGAAATTTTCTATGTGGCTAGACCCTTTTTTGATGAGGAGATGACAGAGAGCATTAAAATACGTAGGCCAGCTGAGAGAGGAGGAGGCTGAGAATTTTTCTTGGCCTTAACCAGTCGAGGGAGAAAGAGAGAAGGTCGCTGGAGATTTTTTTTCTTGCGCCCCCTTCTCTGTTGATGACGGGGTGTATATATATGTGGATAGTGATGAGATAAAATCTAAACTTATATACTTTCTCTCTTTGATTTTATCTTCTTGATGCTCTGTTCTATCACCCATCCCTTTAATTGTTAAGCGGTGGTTTGGATGCAAACCCTCCACTTCAACTTCTTTTCCTGTTAAATTGAATTTGAAACAAGGTGACCACCAATCACTTGCTTGCTTTATGCTTGTTAGTGAGAGATAAAATATTAACAGTAAATTCCAATTCCAGTGTCATCCATCTTTGCCAAGGCCTTTTTTTATGATGATATGATAAGCTTTGATAGCATTCACATAGCCCTTTTATTTATTTTTTTGGTGGGAGTTAACCACAATAGATTATATTAGGTTTCACTTGAATTTATCACAAGTATTATTAACTCTCACCGAATATCCTAATGTGATTTAAATTCTTTATCTTCACGACCTTGGCTCTCTTCATTCTGCTAAAGACGGATTATTCATTCACCTTACAAATTTTACTATAGAGTTCAAAGCTCACGGTGATGGGGCACAAGTCAAGTTGTAATACTCCTCGGTATTTTTTGAAGAAAAAATCTGCTTGAACAATCATTATATAGCAGAAATCCTAATCAGACACCTCACCCATCAACATACAATCTCCAGTGCCCTTTCCTTATATTACAATGTAAAGGCCAAATTTGACAGAACTGTAAACAATCACATCTATCTTTCACTAAATTAGTGAGCTTGTCAAGTAAAACAGTGGCATGCTTTCAACAATGACCAGATCTAACTTTTCATTTTAAATATCAAAATTTAATCATAATCTCTATGCAAGATTTAACAATTCCTTGATCATTATCACGATTGCATGTTCTTTTTCGTCCAGTAAGATACCCAAGTCATGACTGGTGCTACTCTTGATTTAACCAATGATCCTAATACGAAAACCCAAAGTTTCAGTCCTTATCCCCACCCACACATCCTACTCAAGTCAAGCATTTCAATTGCACTTCATAACAGTCACAGTCTCTATATGTGTGAGTGCGTTTCGCTAATTTCAACTCATCCACTGAAATATCTGATTCTAACGTGAACTAATCAAACATACATTGCAACCAAACAAAACAAAATTCTAAATAAAGATTCCCAACATTTATCCAACTAAAATCAAATCAAAACCCTCACCTCAGGCTTGGAGAAGACACCAATATCCCCGGTGAGCGGGTTCTTCGGCTCCAAAACCTCAATCACCACATTCGCAGTCCCCGGGAGCTCCGGCGGCCCAGCATCGAGCGTAATCGACACCGAATCAAACACATCCAACCTCTGCAGCCTCACATTGGCGACGCTCGCAGCCCTCAGCAGCTCCTGCATCGTCTCCGCCGATCTGAACGCTTCGAGGACCTCGGCCTCGATCAGGGACTCATCGGTCCTGCTGTTGCCCTTGATGATGACATCGTGGACTCGGATCCGGACCGGGCCGCTGCTGAGGCGGCGGAATAGGGTTTGGAGCTTCTCGCGCTGGGACGAAGGGGTTTCGTCCTCGTCCTCTTCGTCTTCGTCGTCGTCGAGGTCGTCGTCGTCGTCGTATTCGAGGTCATCGTCGATGTCTTCTTCGGGATCTTGTTCTTCTTCTTCAGGGGGTTTTTGGGGGTTAGGGTTAGGGTTTTGGTCTTCGGAGGTCGCCATGAGAGAGAGAGAGAGAAGCTTTACAGGGGACTGATGAGAGCAGTTTTGGGAATGGGCTCTTTTTGGTTTTCTTGAGGATCAATCCCAATCAGATTGAACCGGGTTGTGGTTCATATAAAGGGCCCGCATGTAAATAAATTCTACTTAATTTTGGGCCGTCAATGGGCCACGATACGCATACATGTAGGTTCACCATTACACCTTCATTGGCTGGCTAAATCACAAGATGGCCAAAGTTCACTCAAATACCACGAACTTTACCAGTTTTGTCAATATATACATAGATGCATTTTGTGGCAGGAAATAACCATAAGTATTTATAGTTTTCGCAAGTTAGTGCTATTGATCATGCAAGCGTGAAAATTTTTACTCGAATATTTCTCTATCATACTTGCACGCTAACTTTAGAGCTTTTTAACTATTAGTATTTGTTAAATTTGATACTCATCAATCAAAAATATTTTTCAAACTTACATTAACTCTACTTTAAAAAAGAGTTAGGATATGTCTAATGATAAATTTAATAAATATTAACTGTGAGAAAGTGATAAAATGTATAAAATGTTAGTGACATATGGGAATATTCGAGTGAAAAGTTTCATGTTTGCATTATCGGTGGTACTAATGTTATAAACTGATGGTATTTTCCTGGCACAAATTACAGCTTGTGGTATATAAAGTAACGGTGAGGAAACTTTACGGTATTTAAGTGTAATTTAATGATACCATATTTGTATTTTTCATATACCTCACTTATCAGTTTGATTTTTTTCCTAGTTTCGGTGAAGTTTTTTTTAAAGCCAAATATACAATTAGACCAATAACTTTGCTAACGGGAAATAAAACTCGGGAAGCATCTTTCCTCCAAGCAGTTTTTTGACTCCCAAACTTTCTCTCCACTATATTTTAACGTAATATCATGTCATTCCCTTCTTTGTCCTAAAGTTTTACTTCCAAGAGTCGACATTCTTGCATAAAGTTAGACATAGTTATTTTGATAATTTAATGTTAAAAAAACTTGAAGTGACACGGTAAATAATTTGATGTATTTCTGCGCATAGGGCATAGAATAGAGAGACAGGAAAAAAAAAAGCATTTAGTAGTACATAACATAAGGTTGGTCTCAAAATGATGATAATATTAATAGTAAGAGCAGAGACTAAACAATTGTCATTTGTTATTCCTGCAGTCAGTGGTTTCAAAATCGACTAAAGAAATTATTTGTCATTCTTGCAATGAGTGATATCTATTTTAATATAGCAGATCATAGCTGATTAGAGAAATCAAATTAGATTTGTTAAACATAACAATCACATGTAGGTTAACACCAAAATAGGAGTCATGAAGAGAGGGCTTCTACAACTTTATCATTATGTTGATAGAATAATAATGCAACTACGGAGCTATTTTATTAACAAATAAATTTTGGAACAATCCCTATGAAGAACTTTCATAACTCATATTTGTTTTTCCATCCGGGCTACATAACTTAAAATGTTAAATTGGGCTGCGAAATTTAAGAAAATTGTATTGGGCAGGGGCCGCGCGTGCGCGTACCCCAACAGCAACAAATTATGACGTCCACTCTCCCACTTGGGGAGATGGTAGTCCAGCGCACCCACAAAGTGCAATGTGGGCCACTGAACTAGGCCTGGGCCTTCTTGATCACCCATGGACCCCGTCCAGGTAAGTATGGTCCAAGGTTGCACCAGCTCCGTATCTTATAGCCACCCCCCTCTCTTCGTCTCGTCAACTTGTCGATGTGGGACTAAACCGCTACAAGTTCTAATTCCGCATCTCCGTTTGCCTCCCGTTGAAAAGAGCTACGTACTGTTTTGATTTTGCCTTGCCCTTTAATGGGTATTTAGCAAACTCGATTTCTTGCGTGAGTCCTGTATGTACAAAAACCAAAGCTTTAACTTTAAAAATCAGCTAAAACAAATACCAAAAAGCTTATTCAAGTTTCACAATACCAAGCTTATTGTACTGCTAATTAACACAAGAAACTGTGATAGAAACAAAAATTTTGAAGAAATCCTCTTGCAATCAAGGTCCACTCTGCGCACTGCCCTTAGTAGTTTACCTAAAGAACGAAAACTAAGGGGAAAAAAATAATTGTAAGCTATCTGCATGTATCGTCTAATATGAATACTTGCAGCATGTAATATCTTGAAGCATCCAAAGGCATACCTGAAACAAATATTTTCATGACTATACACAAAAATACTTCCGACTATCAAGCCTAGCACAATTTTTACACGAATCGTTAAAAACCACAAAGCCATTTACCAAAATGCAAAGGATCAACTTTATCAGAATTTAATCCCTAAAAAAATTTCTCTTCTTTTCTTATTAACGAACCATCTCCAATATTGAATATGTACAATTTCTTTACAAATAATTATGAATAACCAACAAATGCAATAAAAAAAATCAATTCTACTAACAAATAAAATCACCCCTACTCTATGCTACTACTCTCTGTGGAAATAATCTCGAGCTCTGCCCACCACAATGGCGATAATTTTGGACTAACTGCATCTGGCGCCATTGCTGTGATCTTTCTTAACTCAATAACAACCTCAGCCATTGTCGGTCTCTTCTTAGGATCTGCTTTAATACACAACTTAATTATTTTGCGTAGAGCAATCACATCTTCTTCATTGAATGATTCAAGGGTAATATCGACCATATCCATAAGCGGTCTCTTGCCATTCAAATGGCTCGAAGCCCATAATACAAGGAGCCCATCATCTTTAGAGAATGGTAATCTTCCCGATATGATTTCCAACAATATGATTCCAAACTTATATACATTGCCTTCTTTAGTCGATAATTGTTCATCTAGAACTCCTGAGTTTTCAAAAGATTGGTTGGATTCTTTTTCTTCGTTCCAGAAGGAAAGATCGGAGATTTTTGCAGCATAATCTTCACACAGGTAGATAGAGGAGGAGCTTAGATTGTTGAGAATAATAGGAGGGTTGAGCTGGTGCATGTGATTCAAAGAGTATGCTATGCCCATGATTATTCTTAATCGTGCAGCCCAATCCAAGTGGTCTGCTTCGTCAACTGCAAATACACAATAATTTGAATGAGTTCGATGCAAATTTTTTGAAGGGTCATTGTGGATGGTATGTATCGCTGTTTTGAACTTACTACATCTCTAGTTTTATTTTTGCAGATAGACCCCTAAGTTAAAATTTTTTGATTCTTTCCCCCTCCGGGTGTATTTGTCTTAAAAAAACAAATTTCTCTTTCCCGGTAAAAGCATTGAAAGAAATTCACTCAGGGGATCTATCTGCAAAAATAAAACTAGAGGGGTAGTAAGTTCAAAAGAGTGATGCTAGAGGCCACTTGGGGGGTGACAATTCTTTTCTCTAGGGGTAAAAGCGTAGAAAGAAATTCACTCAGGGAGTCTAATCTGCAAAAGTAAAACTAGAGGGGTAGTAAGTTCAAAAGAGTGATGCTAGAAGCCAAAGGGGGTCTGTCCGCAATTAGCCTTTTTTGAAATTGAAAGAAAAGATACTGAAAAATATGTAAGGATGGAGAAAAATTGGGATACTCACTGTGTAAATGTTCAAAAAGTGTCCCATTTGGGGCATACTCATAAACCATCATCCTAGTGAAGGGCTTTTCCTCCTCACAGTATCCAATAAGATTCATAAAATTCTTGTGGTTCACTTTGGACAACACTGAGATCTGAAACATAGACAAGATAATACCAAAAGTTAGAGATTGTATGCAAATTACAGGATAACTGCAAGAAGTAAATTGAAATTAGTTACCTTCTTCCTGAAGTGGGCTTCATGATGATCTGACCAATCTTCAGCAGAAGTTACAGTACTATATGTCACTGCGATTTCAACTCCGCTTGATAGTGTTCCCTTGTACAAAATACAATCTGATAAAGAACCAATAACATTGCTGAAATCTTCACAAGCTGATTCCAGTTCCGACCGTTTAAGAGAAGGTACACCTATGTCGTGATAATATAAATATATGAATTAAAATCATAAGAGATTTACATAAATAGTAAAGGAGAAAAAAAAATGTATACGGAGATAGGGGATGAACACATCAGGCTTAGCATGAATCTTGATGCACACATCACTAAGAGCTATCAATGCAATCAGTAATGTCTACAAGTGCGATAGCTAGTAGGGATGTGTGTATCAAAATTCGTGGTAGGCCAAATGTCCTATCCCCTATTCCTATATGATTTCAATTGTAAAAGAGACCAACCTGTCACAAATGCTTTCTGTAACTGCCCACTTAAACCAGTTTTCCAAGGCATAACGGTGATAACTTCATTGACTCGGCAACAAGAGCAGTATATAACGGATAATGCAACAAGAAAGAAAGATCCGGTTGCAACTGACAAGAAGACTATCAAGGGAATGTTGTTGTGCTTCTTTCCTGAGGGTGGACTAAATGATAAAGGAGGAGATGATTTTGCACGGTCACGAAGGCGCTTTGGAGAAACAGGAGGGGATGCTGGTGAGTTGGATTGGAAGTGGGATGATGGCCCAATTGGTGGTGAAGGTGAAGGTGAAGGTGATGGTGATGGTGATGATGATGGTGCTGGGGCAGGAGCCATGTTTATATTTTGATGTATATGATGATTGCCTTTGTGTTTGCTAACTTCTTGAAGAAGTCTCCGTATGATCGCATTTTCAGTCTTCCTATCAGAGATAAAAATCATCTTTAGGTTACTAGCACTATGGATGAAAATAAAAATAAATCTATTACAATTTCCACAAAGTATAACCAACGTCTTTTTACACAATGAAAAATAATACATTTTATCCACTCATATGCAAGCTTAAGCTTCTATGCACCATGAATATGAGACTCTTGAACATGCATATGTTCATAAATGGTGCAAGTTGCACAAACTTCTATATGAAGTTGAAGCTTTTCTTATTAATTATGTGATGCTATATGCCTATAACTTACCTCGTAACAGCAAAGCTCTTTGAGGATGATAACTTTTCGTCCAGCAGAAGCTCGGAAAGCATACTGAGATCCTGGAGTTCTGATCGAATATTTCCTATGTACTTATTGTTTCTTAATACACTGCAGGAGGTTAAGCACAAAGAAAGAAATTTGTTATAACTGGAGCTTTGATACTTCAATTAATCATTAAAATGAGCGTATGGCTCCTACTTACAGTATTTGTAGAGACAAAATACTCCCAATTTCAGATGGAAATGGACCGCTGAAATTATTATGTCCCAAGTCCAACATCTCAAGCTGCTGCAATTGACCAATCTCTTTTGGGACGGTTCCACAGAACGAATTGTTGTGGAAAATACTGCACATCATGAAAATGAAATCTATGAGACATCGAGAGAAGGAAGGAGAAAGATATGTTTTTTGCTAATTTTACAGTTTGGGAAATTTGCAGATAACCCCTCTCATATGCAGTTGTAACGCCCCACAACTAATTTATTAGCACCTAGCCCCCTCAATTCATGAGGAACAGGAGTGTTGCATGCGCTTAATCTTTCTAAAAAGTCAATTTTGAGGGATGCTAACTTGTTAAGTGTTAATTAATGAGTTGAGGGGCATTAACTGCAACAGAAGGTACAGGTGAGGGGGTTTATTTACAATTTACCCTCAAAGTTTTTACCAAATGACTAATGCAAACTATATATGGAGATAACATATTGAGCCAAATTGCAAGTAGCAATAATATTGACAGAAGTTATTGTTAATCTTCTCTTAATAAGGAACAAAAACCATAGGAAATGGTTTGTATGGAAAGGAATATGTCACTTCATCCCACGTTCAGAGGAGGAAACATAATTTCAAATTGAACCAAGTTCTCCAATTTAATCAACATGATGCAAATAGTGAATGATGCCATTGACTCATGAATTTGTTGCCCTACGCGAAGCATAAATACAAAGGCAATCCATACTTATTATATATGCATTGCAGGTCTAATTTATGCATAAACATGAGCAATAACTATATAATACAAGCATTGATCTGCAATATTTGAGGACTAAACTCTTTCACGACCACTTGGTGATAAAATCATGAAACAGGTATCAACTTACATAGATTTTAGGTGTATAAGATTCCCAAGCTCCGATGTGAGCATTCCCTTGAGAAGAAGATCCTCCAAGTTCCTACAACAGCATTGAAACTATCATATGTATGAAAAATATAACAATGCAAACAACAGAGGTAACAGGAATGGTTATCATCAAAATTGATGTGCAAAAGAGTATATGCCGATGGACAACATAACATTTAACCCTTTTTTTTTTTGAGTATTCATTTTTAATTTACAGTTAAAAATGAATGGTCGAACAGGAATTCAGTAAGACAAAAGTCTCATCAATTCATAAGAGATACCTCTTATTCATTGCAAGAATCAAGCAGAAAATGCTAATTTGATGCAGACATTTCGAAAATAAGAAAATGCAACAATCCACAGTAGAAAGTTGTAGATTAGCTAATACAACGAATTGCAGGCCAAACCAGTTCAAAGCCTAAGCTCTTTACAATCTTATCACCTATGTAATCATGACCTTCAAATTTCAATTCTAGATGCCCAACAGTTCCATAGACTTCATCGAGCTTTTGATTTCTTCTACCCATGAAATTAAAATCCAATTCAGCATGATATATTACATTTGGGGTCAGGATAATGTTGCAACTTGACATTTACTGAGAACATTAGTTTCCTCAAAGACTGATACTAAGAATCACATAAATCTGCATATATTACCACCGAAACCAAACCCAACATTTACCAAATAACTGAGTATAATAACAATATGTGGGGGGAAAACAAATTAAAAAATCATTTAAATTTTTTGTATGACTTACAGAGCCTCAACTCGTCCATCATCTGAGCATTCTACACCAAACCAAGAACAATGATCATCTGCCCCTTCAATCCAATTTGACAAAGCTCCATAAGGGTCAATGGCAATTCCATCTCTAAACTTCAACAAAACCCTCCCTAAATAAACAAAAACAAACACTAAATTACTTTAAAAAACCGATTTTGACACAAAACCCATGTCATATTCATCAAAAGGATGATACCTTCATCATTCAAACAAGCAGAAAGATCCAAGCTTTGACAAAGCAAAAAGAGCGGCAGCAACAAAAAGGCCCGTTTAAGCCAAAACCTCTCCATTTTTTTTTACAGAGCAAAGAGATGGGTGTTTCTAATTCAATGATGAGAGTCTGATAAGCAGAAAAAGGAGGGATTTTGGAATGATGGAGGAGTTGTTATCACGCGGAGTTGATGAGAGAATGGTGATGTGAAATGTTCAAAGCAAAGTCCGTGGAGTCTTTGACGGGCGGAAATATTTTTCTCTATTTGTTTGATGATATCAAGTTTTTATCTTGGTTTCGTGTTTGGTGTTTGCTTGCGTCTTTCATAGAAAGAGCTGTAAAGATTAGGAATTAAAATTTAAAAAAAGAAACACACACACACACACACAGAGAGAGAGAGAGAGAGAGAGAGAGAATTTGGCATTTTTGGTAAGAGAGAGAAAGAGAAGGTGTTATGTTCTTTGACCCGCCGATTTTGATTTTTTTCTTTTCAAAAAAGTATGAGTGAACGCGGCATCTCTCTCTCCCTCTTTTTTTTTTTTTTCTTGAAAAGCTTTTATTAGTTAAATTCATTTTAGGAATTTTTTTCAAGGACAATTGTCACGCCCCGCTTCCCAAAATACACGGAAACGGGACGCGAGCAAGCCCGCGACGTATTAGATCGGAGAGTATAAAATAAAATTTCTTCTCCTCAATCTAGTACGCCAAGCGTCAAGAAAATATAATACAAATCACAGGTCTCCCAATCACAATCACAGTCAGCAAGAATATAATAAATAAATTCAGAGACATGAAGTACATATCACAAAGTAAACAACATCCAAGACTTCAAATGAGTCCACATGTCTGTTATAATGAATGTAGCTAAACTGGAGTGTTCTCAACAAAGTCATCCGAACTGAAAGGAAATACTGAATAGAAAATACTAAAATGCAATTCTAAAGTCCATCAACTATAAAGAAAACT
>JBAKGM010000365.1:40078934-40089265 GCA_037177215.1 Asparagus racemosus | reverse complement strand
ATACGTATCAAAGTATTTTAAGATAAAATACGTATCGAATATATAAAAATACGTATCGAAAAATCACGGGTGTTACAACAATTTTTCTCAGAAAATTAATATTTAAATCTAAGTATAAAGTTTGACAAACTACATTTAATTACAAAAATTGACCAACCTCTGAAAGTTTGTCTATTGTTAAAAAAATTGTCCTGGCCGAGATCGGTAATCCCATGTATTTTTTTATGTGTTAAAGATATCGTGATTGCCAATCATAGGTATTTTTAACAAATAGACTTTTTTGAAAAGTGTAAGTTATATCCATGTTTGTAATTAAATTTCAAATATGGAAATAAGCCACAAAAGGCTTTCTCATATCCAAATAAGATCAAAATAATATTATGTTTCTATGTAGCCCATAAAATACGGTTTTCCATCAACAATCTTGAATTTTCTGTTACATGGGCACAATCTTTTTTTACACACAAAAGCAAAAGAATAATGATAATTGCACTTTGCACTTCCAAACTATAGGTAGTGGTGGGGTGGGTCGTGCCGGTTCAAACCTGTGACCCGGCCCGCCGGGTTCAAGGCCGAGTCGGACCTGACCCGGGCCCGGCCCGATCAGAGTGGGCTAGGCCTACTTCTCTGATTCTAGGTCTGTGACTGGACCCAGCCCGGTCCACGACCCGCTAGGTGTGGGCCGGATCTGGGTTTTTCGTCCAACTTTCTTTCCTCTTGTTTTACCTTTTTAATTATATTAAATTTATATTTACAATTATAAAATTATTTCTAATTCATTTTTAGTAATTTAAACTTGTATTAAACTATTTTTTAATTTGTATTAAAATTTTTGAATCCATCCAAGTAGACAGCAACGAGCTTAAAGATCGTTGTTTTGTTTCTTAATAGGCCAAAGGCCCACAAACCAAAGGCCTATAACATTTTAGCTTTGTTGGCAGCTAGCTGGAGACCCAAAGGGCTAAACGAATAGCTAGCCTAACTAAAAAATATATCATGGGCCGGGGAGGATCGGGTCAAGGCAGGTTGGGCTGGGCTGGGCCAGCATGGGCCGGGCCTACTTCTTTGACCTCGGGTCTGGGGCTGGACCTGGCCAGGCCCGTGATCTGGGTATATTATAGGCCAGGTTAGGCCCAGTCTAGTACGGATCGGGCCGAGACATGACCCATGGAGAGCTGGGCCTGGTCAGCCTGCGGGTCGACCCGGCCCACACCCAACCCTAAACATAGGAATCTTGCATAATGCGAGAGCTGTATACATATCATAAAGCTTGAAGACAACAAAAGATCAAAAAACAAGCTTTTTAATTATTCATTTTTCACATGATATTTACTAAGTTCCATCCTTCTTTTTGATGCTTACCCATGACATTGTCAAGTCAATTATGCACACTTAGGGGATAGAAGGATAAACTTTCAATCAAGCAAATAGCATTGAACTAGACACAGCTAATTTGATGCTTAGTTCAAGTAAATGACCATTTCTTGTAGTTTGATTGATTTCTTAAATCGATAGATTAAATTAAGATTAGATATCGACTGGAAAGTAATAGCATGTGCCCGAGCAACAATATCATATCATACTCTTCATAAAAGAGGCTACCCTGAGCTGCTTCCTTCGTCTCCTGCTTAGGTGGGCCCACATGAATGGCCTCAACAGCTCTCTAAACGAATTTAGTGGGGCCCACACGAATGGCCTAGCTCAATTAATTTCACTAAAACTGGCATTAGCAAAGTCCAAGAGTTGATAGTCATCAATAATGAGTATGTTCCTAAAATTACCAGTAATGGCAAGATTGACAACATATAATAACCATCTCATTTTGATCTTCTACAGATGCTATGATTTTTTATTTCCATCTACAACATTGAGCTTAGAACATTCCCTTCTCCCTTTATCCTTACACCTCTCATGTTACTCAATGTGTGTCCCCATAATTTTGTTTCGCTCTTTTACAATCATTATAAAATTTCTTTTCAAAATTTTCTCATTCCTGTGTTCTTCCAGATTGAAGCCAATCATTTTGACTTTGTGGGCTGGTTTCATCCCAAATGAAGGAGCCACTGTAGTAGAGAATATAAAAACATGGCCTATTATTATTGAGAAACGGCTAAAAGTCAGTTCTTTCAATGGTACATATTACTGTTTATTGTACTCTTATATCATATGGTATACATAATCACATCAATGATATATGCATAAATCTTTTATTATAGGGATGTCTTTATCAACCAAACCTTCAAGTTGTTTCATCATCAATCCATTTATTCTGGAAGCTCTCACGTTGAATAATTGGGATCAGCGTTACACTTCATTTAATGTAAATTCCAATCAAATACTTTAACTAACACATCTAACAATTTTCAGGCTACAAGAAAAATTCAGAGACTATAGAAGAAATAATTGCAACCAAATCTTACATCCTTGCAAGAAGTGCTACCACCGTTACAGCAGAAAGTATTACTACTATCGACAAAATCCTACAAATGGTCATTGAGGTAATACACTGCCTATGTTAAATTATCATCCCAACCACAAAAAATAATAGCCCTTTTCCTATAAAATTCTAATTTTCTTCTTCCCATTTAACGTAGGGCTAGAGTTTTTGCATACATGCTTCTGCTTCCATTTCAGACGACGAACAGAGGTTTTGGTATATGGCGTGTAACAAATGCCGAAAAGCAATCAATACAGAATATGGGATGAGGTTCAATTGCATGAACTGCAATACTGAGAATGCTATTGCAGAACCAAGGTAATTAATGACCGATTCAAAATTATTTCTTTTATGAAATTTGTCCCTCGTGAAACCGTACTTTAACTTATCCTACCAAATATTTTTAAAACTAAATCCTTTACTATAAGAATTATTTTTACTGAGCAGATTACTACCTTTAAATTTTATAATAGTATTTCAACATGTACTGATTCTGTTGCTCCAGGAAACACAGATATTCTGAATTCATTGCTTTATTTCGCTTTTCCTCTTTCATTACTCCTTTTATGTTCTCAAATTTGACGCAACAGCAGCAACAGTTACGTGTATGTTCCACTATTGTGATGCTGAATCAGTGCAATTGTTTACGACAATTACGGAAATGATTGACTTATACATTGTTTTTATTACGAATTAACTTTGACAGTATACATTTCATCATTTATTAGCATACCATGCCCTACCATTCACAATAGTTAAAATGTAAAAAAAATCCAATACCCCTCTTCTGTAACCAACTTCCCATTGTAACTATTAATCTAATACACGCACAGACTTCAAATTATTGCATAGCGGTACTTCGTCACAACACTTGCTTAATAAATGATTATATATTTTACTTTTATATCAAGTGTAGTAACTTATAAATGTTTACTGCTTGATAAATAATTAGTAGTTATCTTAAGTGAAAATTAAATTAAAAACTATAGCGTGCATATCTTCTAGCTTGAATGTATGTGATCAAACATCAAGTCAGGTAGCGTGTTTGCATATCTTCTGAAAAATAATTTTGCATCAAACTGTCCTTCATTACATGCTACATTACTTCTCATGTAGCATATCCATCATACAATATCTTATAATTGCAACGAGAAGGAAAAGTAGACACGACGTTTTTCAACAAAGCTTCAACCGAAAAAAAAGTACTTCATTCAGGTTAAAGTTAACAAATTTGAAGGGCGCTATCAGACCATACATTACTACATGGTTACTACTATCATCGATGAGCTACAACACATCTAGCAAACACATCTCTTCTGCCTTTCCATGAAACTTTTGGTAGTGTAATAGGGAATTTTTTGTAGTGTAATAAAACTGTTTTAGCACTCCGTATAGTTAAATACGGATCTTCTACAAGAGCACGGCTGTTGCAAGAACAACACCTTCTGTACGTAACAGTTCTGTAAAAGTCATCTTTGTAAATAGACTGTATGCCCATGTATATAAAACTTGTAGTCGTGATCCTTACATCGGTTGTATAAATGTCAACTTTGTAAATAGACTATATGCCCATGTATATAAAACTTGTAGTTGTAAATAGACTATCTCCTTCTCCATTGAAGCCCTGTAGAATTTGCCATGAAGAAGAGCAGGGGAGCTCAATAGGCATGGAATCTCCCTGTGCTTGTTCTGGCTCTCTAAAGGTAACAATCAAAATTTTATGGGTTTTTATGAAAATTTTATTAGATGATGTAAATTTGATTATATTACTGATTTTGGTTCCCTTTATATTTTGTTTCGGTTGTCGTTTGCTCATAGAGGATGCATACAAAGATGGTGTAATGAGAAAGGGAGCTCAGTTTGTGAGATTTGTCTCCAGGTTATAACCAAAAAAAGGGGTTTTGTATGAAGTTTCCATTATTATTCTTTTTACGGGAAATTTTGGTTGTTTTAGTAAATCAAAGTTGCACAAGCTCTATATAACTATATTCTTTGCCTATAAAATTGTACAAAGTTTAATAGTGGTGGGTTTCTTATAGTTTTCCTAATTCCTTGTTCATCTAAATTTATATTTTTTGTCTAACATATGTCTCAATGTCATTCTATAGATATTCTTATCTCCCCCAATTTAATTTGGTTGCAGCTAAGTCTTAAAATTGGGTGTTATTTCTTAATCTAGAAAACTAGATTTATGTCTGTTCTTATTGTTTTTATCGACCTAATTTCTTATATAGATTGCTGATGAAATTTCTCTTTCCCTGATTTTAGTCAAAGTAAGAGGAATTTTTAATAATTACCCAATTAAAGTCAGAATTTGCATCATTTTCATTTTTTTATTTTTTGCTAATCTTGTGTATTTTTTATTTGTGCAGAAATTTGAACTAGGCTATACCGTTCCCCCAAAGTTAGCTTTGCTAGACATTGCTGTGACCATCAGGTAACTTTTTTTTTGTTAGGTGAATATGGTTATATAGAACCATCATGATCAATTCTATGGTTAATTGCCTGTAGACCCCCTGTAGTATCACATTTTTGAACTTACTATCTTTCTAGCTTTACTTTCACAGATAGACCCCCTAAGTAAAACGTTAACTTTTATCCTTACAGAAAGAGAAATTTGTTTCTCAAAAAGGTCCCGAGGGTAAAAAAAGGGAAAAAAAAATCATGATTTATATGTAAAAATGAAATGTCATGATATCTCTGTGAATTACATGTTTTTTACTTTTTAATCAATATAAATCGCATTCGTCCACTAAATACAAACAATTGTCACATTATTGTGGGACCAATATTCGCCTTTTTTTTCTTTTTGATTTGAGCATTAATTTTTGCTGATTTGAACATTATCATGTGATTAACCTAGCACGTGCATTGCACGTGCCTCTCTTACTAGTATCTTATAATGAAACATACGTTCTTGTAATGGGATCTAGCCTTTGCTAATCAAGGACTACTGCCTTGTTCTATATTTGTATGATTGTTTCAGGTCTTAGGCATGTGCTTACCAATAGTGATAAATAATGATAATGATAATAGTGATTGACCAAGGGAGCCTTATTTTGAGCGATATATAACCAAATAATGCACACGTCTGTGAATATTTTACCTACCAACTTCAAATTTAACTCCATGTGTTTCCAAGAGATAACTAGTTAGGGTAATATATAAGTCAATTAATGAAGATAATTCACTATCAATTATTTCTTAGATATACATAGGAAAAACTAGAAGGAAGAAGATGATCTTTTTCCTTCTTTTTCTGCTACCTTTTTACAAGATGCAGAAGTACCATTTCCGATATCATGAGAAACTTCTAAACATCTGACGAAGGTTTCTAACCAATACGAAGTTCTCCCTCTCCTTTCCTTCTCTGTGAACGCCAAAATTTTGTATATGTTATTCACTTTTATCATTTTGATTCAGATCCTTTCAAATTAGGTGATAATTGGAGATGATCCAATTATCTAGATTATTATTGTCTATCTCGAGTTTAATGGACAAGGTCACGGCAAGTAAAATTTTCACTATCACAAATCATGATTTTGGCTATAGTGAGTTTTAACTTCACTAGCAGTTTTCAAGACCAAGTGGTTTTCAAGATAATAATGGAGCCCTTACATTGACATGATCTGATCTAGATAATTGCAATTGAATCCTCTCCAATTACTACATAATTGAAAAGTCGACCTAATAAGAGAGGATCCTCCAATAACTTGGGCTTTCGGGTTAAATTGATTTTCTGAAATAGTATAAAACAGTATATTTCAAGAGTTTCTGATTGCAATCAAATATGGAAAATGAACATATGCTAAATAAGAACTTCTAAATGGGGGCCCTACCCTGCTAATTCCTAGAGGGCATGCTTTCTGGGCTTCTACCCCAGCCAAGTGACACTACTTGCTTGACCCCTAGTAGAATAAGAGAGCCTCCTGCTCATAGGAGAGTGAACAATCAACTGAATGCTACAGCATCAATTCATTGGTAAATCTAAATAAACAAAGTGGAAAACGAACCAACCTGCAAGAGATTTAACACGTCATCACACTAAAAGCAATCAGATTAAAGTGACCCAGAAACTGGACTAGTAAGCATAAAAATCAGAACGATATTAGAGCTTCAACATAGAACAACAGTAACATGGAAAATCCTTGTGAACGTACTCTACTTCTTGGATATTAAACTCTCATGGTAATATCCCCATTATATATTTTCCGACCTAAAATCTAACGAAAGTAAATCGACACCAGCGGGATATCAATGTCATTATCATCGTCATCCTCGCAAGCCACCACAACATCGAAATGACGCCTATAAGGGGGCACCTCCAGCTTCGCAACCTCCTTCGCAACATCCACAACTTTCCGATCCATCCTCTCCTTATGCCTCGGAAACATACTATTATAAAGCAACGAAGTACCACAAGAAATACTATAAGCATTAAGCCCTCTCTCCTTAAGCCACTGAAGGAGCTCTCTTAGGGTTAGGTCACCATGAATCATCCAACGGTCCCAAACGGTCCAGCTCATGTCTTGATGCTTGATCACCTTGGGAGGGACCGGCTCGGCCATGGAGAATAGAGGGAGAGCGAGGTTAGCAAAGGTGTTGCGGTAGTCTTCAACCTTGTGACCACCGGCAATGACTTTGTAGAACTCAAGGCAAACGAGACCGGTGGCCATAGCAGTGGAGGTGGCAATTGCAGGGATGATTCTCCCGGCGATGAACTTGGCTTTGAGCTTGTCGACTTCCGGTATGGAGTAGTTTCTTGCACGCATGTTAGCAAGGCCGGCTATGAAGTCCATGTGATAGTTTGTGTCATCGTCCTGTAAAGTTTCAGAAAATAGGCGTCAGATCCATAATGAAAGCACAAGGCAATACAGACAACAACAGAGAAGCTTTTATCCCAAACATATCCCAATATTTGGGGCTCGCTATATTCTTCTGTTCAGTTCTGCTGAGGGCTATCCCATCCACTACTATATCCTTCGTCTACTGCTCCTTACTCCATTAATTATAATGATGACGACGAAAGTTAAAAAGGTAACACCTAGAATTTGTGAATAATTTGAAACTGCAAGTTGAACCATTAAGTTGCACCACAAACAATTATACTTCGATACGTACCTTCTCAAACACAATTGGATTCATCCGGAATCCAGAGGGAAGCTTCTGCGCACAACCTTGCAGCTTATCGATGAGATCATTAATGACAGCAGCATCATCAACAGAGGCAGTGGAGAGACTAGTAGCCTTTTCATCCGTAACAATCTTAACTCCCTTCTTGGGCTGGAACTCGGGGACTGTCACCTTATCAACAGCATCAGCCAACTTCTGTGGGTTCTTGGCCCACTCAGGTATGGGAATTCCAAATGCCTCTGCTCTCAGAATAGAACCAGCCATAACAAAGTTAACGTGGCTTTGATCACTCGAGGAAAACTGTAATGGCCGGGGGAAACGTTTTGGAGCCGACCAGAATAGTGCACCAGTGCTTGTTGCAGCATCCTCGGGGAAAGTATAAGTTAACTGCTTGACGCGATTGGCAAAGTAGTCCTCGAACCTGTGAAGAAGGATGAATAATCAGTGCTAAGAACAAATAAAGCATTTAAAAGAAGACTTACAGGCTCATATAAAGCATAGTCATTTACAATATACGTAAAAACTTGCACAGATGCACACTCAAGGAATATGAATTTCTGTGGGCATAGGATGCATGCATATAAAGCGTCAACTAAACACAACCATCCATGTTCTGCACCCACATAAGCAATTCATACATCCATCAAAATAAAACAAAGGAAACAAAGAGCAGTTGCACTTGTCCATGAACGTATGTAGAGCAGCAGACTCAAAATTTTACAATTATTCATTTGCTACTTTGTGCAACAATATCAACAATGAAAACCAACTCTTTCAAGTAAATCTACTAGATATTTGGGAGCTAAAACATGTAAATGAATTGTAAAACAAAGAAGTTCATATCTTGAATAAATATCTTGTTTGTAGAAGGGGTGTACTTAGGGGGAAAACTTCACTAGATTCCAAACTGAGTATCATGATTTTTTTTTTCAATTAATGACATATGCATGCTTCTTATAATCTCTTGATATGATGATGCAGCATCCACACGCCAATGGCTTTCATGTTATAACAGCATAGAAGATATTATCAGGCACAAGCCTACAGATTGATTAATTATAAGCCAAGGAAAAAAAAGAAGTCAAATGTTCTAATAGATTGACTAATTATAAGCCAAGGAAAAAAGAGAAGGAAGTCAAATGTTCTAATATGCTATGGCAAACAAAGAAAAAGAAAGGAAGATCCTTTCAGAATACAGGTGAGATCGAGGAATGAATTATCATTACTCCCCAAGGATCAAAAGAACCTCAACAGCTCATTCTATTGCATGTTTAGGGTACTAGAAACAGGTGGTTAATCCCTTTATAACATAGTTACAAATTAGAGAAACAAAGAAAAATAATTATTAAGGAACCAACCTCCTTGAGGAATTTTGGCCTTTAGTTATCCAGATGATTGAATTTTTTTTAATGCATCCTGAGGATTGCCACAAGATGCCTGATTTCCTGAAAGAAGCTATTATGTATGGATAGCACATGGTTCATGTGTTTTGGACGTTCAAAAACAAGATGATGCACAAAAAGAGTGTAGAATTACATTCCATTGATATTACTACTCTAGGATTGGACTTAGACAGGTAAAAAACATAGCACTTAACCTGCTTCAGATTTCTCACATGTTCAGAAGTAATTCCTAAGTAAATTTGGACCCAATGGTCACAAATCAAGATCAATTTTTATGACAAGTGATAAGAACTTTACCTAAGTCTTGCCCAAGAGATGCAATCTTGGAATGTCTCACATTTATCCTTGTCTAGGCACTCAATAACACGCTCAAGTAGATCCCTAGCCTGTGCATCACCCGCACTTCTCATGGAAGAAGCATACTCCTGAGGATTGTTGAGGAAAGTGTTTACTTCATTGGGTGTTTTCTCAAGCAACCCGTCAAACTCAGATCTGGCCCATGTTAGGCAATGATCAATGTTGTGGGGAAAAGAGTGAACGGTGCACATTGGTGCCTGTTTCTCAGGAGGGTCTCTGGAAGCACCATAGTTCTCTGTTAGGTGAGGTATAACCATCTGTGTGTTACATTTGGCCCCTAGAGTTCCTGATTCCAATAATGGCTTTTGGAAGTACAAGCACCGCATGTCCATGTACAATCTGGCAGTCACATTGTCCAGGGCATTAATAACAACATCCAATCCCTCCCAAAATGCATCATCAAACACATTTTCTGTGTCTGGGCTTGCCCGGTTTTGAAGAGGTTTGACATGGAGATTAGGGTTGATTGTTGCCGCAGCTGAAGCAGCCACGGTAGACTTAGCCTGCCCAATATTCCAGTCACGAAACAGAAACTGACGACTGAGATTGCTCTTTTCAATGACATCATCATCTGTTATTGTTAGCTTTCCTTTCTGACTGCAGCATACTCCCATTAGGGCTAGGTTCTTCAGGAATTCACACCCAAGAGCGCCGGCTCCAACAATGAAAACTTTGGCATCTTCCATTTTCTTTTGAAGCTTGGATCCAAACACAGAAATTTGAGCATCGTATCGGCTGTTTAATGGCTTCAAATCATCAGCCTCTAATGGTTCGGTAGGGAGGGATTCGACTGAATCAAAGTGAAAGAACTGCCAAACACATTGCATAACAATCATGTTAAATATACAATACATACCCAATCTACATATTATTTAAACACACACACAAGACAAAATTTTTCTTTTTTAAAAACCAGCTCTCAAAATTAGTTTTCTTAAGGGGGGGGGGGGGGGGGGGGGGGGGGGGGGGGGGGGGGGGGGGGGGGGGGGGGGGGGGGGGGG
>JBAKGM010000365.1:40046755-40073043 GCA_037177215.1 Asparagus racemosus | reverse complement strand
CCACCCCCGCATTTCAAATACAGAAACGCGAGGATTGTGCCCACGTTTTAATTACAAAACGCGAAAGTCAGTCCCGCATCACAGGGTTCAAAACGTTAGGGTCACCCCGTGTTTCAAAAGCAAAACGCCAGAGTTCACCCTTACAAAATGAACAAATGGCGTGAACAAACGCATAACTCAACTTCCTTGAAGACGGAATTAGGAGCAATACCATCTCAGAATCAAACAAAAGAAGATCTCCAAAGTATTCCGAAAGCTCGTCCCAGGCAACTGCGAACTTTCGAAAACTTTGGAGGGGGTTCTGTAGGTTAAAAAAAAGTACTGTAGCAAACGCGAGACTCACTGTAGCAGCTTGCGTTTCAACGGTAGCAGGTTCGTGTTTTCTACTGAAACGCGAGGAACACTGTAGTAGGTCCGCGTTTTCTACTGAAATGCGAGGAACACTGTAGCAGGTCTGCGTTTTCTACTGAAACACGAGGAACACTGTAGCAGGTCCGCGGTTTCTACTAAAACGCGAGGCTACACTGTAGCAGGTTTGCTTTTTCTATTGTAGCGAACTGAAACGCGAGGATACACTGTAGCAGGTCCGCGTTTCTACTGTAGCAATGTTACTGTAGCAACACGAGGGTCACCTCCGTGTTTTAATGTATAAATGCGAGGCTCAGCCCGGTGTTTGGGTATCAGCCCGCGTTTACTGTAACATGATTGTAGCAATGTTACTGTAGCAACGCGAGGGTCACCTCCCCCTTTTACTGTAGAAACGCGAGGCTCAGCCCTGCGCCTGGGTGTCAGTCCCGCGTACTGTAGCAATGTTACTGTAGCAGCGCGAGGGTCACCTCCACGTTTTACTGTAGAAACACGAGGCTCAGCCCCGCGGCAGGGTATCAACCCGAGGTTACTGTAGCATGTCACTGTAGCACACGAGGGTCACCTCCCCGTTTTACTGTAGCAAACGCGGACCTCGCTTCAAAACGCGAACCTTGCGTTTGACTCGTTCAAACACGATCTAAACAGTTCCAAAACTATTTTGCACGATTTGAGGGCCACTAACCCTCATTTAGGAGAGTTTTAAGGGGTCAGTTACACCCCTTAAACCCCTATAAATAGCTGGAAAGTCAGCTAAACAAGGGAGGTGGGAAAAAGGTTGGTCAATTTCACTAAAAAAAGGAGAGAGAAAAGAAAAGTCTCTTCTGCACAGCTGTGATCGGCGCGACGATCGGACCCTCATTCGTGGTCTGATCGGCCTGAAACTTGGAGGGCGGCTTCAACACTCATCTCTCCTAATTCTAAATAGTGGAGATTGATTTCTATCAGTTGGATTTGGAGATATAGATATTTTACTGAAGATATGCTTCTCTTTTTAAAGAAAGGATCAAATCTCCTTTACAAAATTAACTCTTCTAAAGAGTTCTTATAACTTAGTAGAGTTTAAAACTTGCATAGCAAGTTCTTCTCGGCTATTCTTGGCTAAAAGGATCAAACTTCCTTTGCAAAAATTAACTCTTCTAAAGAGTTCTTAAAACTTGCTCGGCAAGTTCTTGGCTTGTTCTTCATAACTCTCAAATCAAGAGTTTCATCAGTGTTCCAACGAACCAAGATGGTCGGATCATCAACGGGATACAAGATTCAAGCTCTCATCACTACCAAGAAGAACCCAGCCTTAAACAAAAGGGAGGATCTCCGTCGATCTTTCCTTCTTTTGTAAATCGGGCAACCGATCGAGGAAATCTGTAAAATTTTTTTATCTAAGTCAGTTAGAGAGAGAGATTGCATTTGAGAGATTGTACTCATTCTCTCTTTAAAGTAAATCAGAAGGAATAACATCGATTTTACATTTTCTCAACTTTTTCCCGCGAACAGGACCGACTAGAGGAATCCAAGTCTGAGTCGAAAGGCGTTTTCTACTAGGACTTCTCGAACAACGATAACCCTATAAGCTTCCCCGCCTAGTTGCCATCACATTTAATGCATAGCCAGAGTCATTATGACTTCTCGAGCCGAAGTCAGACGACGCCAGCACTTCAGTCATTCTAATACTGTTGCATCAAACGCAAAGGCGACTCATTCAACTGACCATCGAAACGTGTAAAGTGCAGTGGGAACCAACTGACTGCACCGACCCAGTCAAATTACCAACGTGCCATCCACAAGTTCTCTATAAATAGTGGACAACCCCACTATACCAAGGGACGCTAGATAACACCCTAAAACTAGATTCTGCATTTTACAAACTTGCTCAATGTATCAATGACTTGAACGTCTGAGGGCACGCTGGGAAATCATCTCTACGCCTCTAACGAGTGTTACTTGTGCAGCAATTTGGTTCATCTTGATTGATCAGCTAATAGGGAAGATTAAGGGACCCTAAACTCCTCCAAATATCCATACACCTATACAATTAATTTGTTGACACAAACAAGTATATCAAAACTAAAGAAAATGATAAAAACTAACATCGATGTTAAGGTCAATAAGTTTTTTTTCCCACCTATAGCCCAAGTATTCTTTTGGTCAACTTGATGACGCCAAAAAAACACCTTCAACTTTAAGATTTATCCATCAAATTGTTAGGCCTAATTTAAGATTTATCCATAAATTTATTGGGATCAATCTAGAGTTGATAGGCTTTAAAATAGAAGTTAGGAAAAAATTTTAACCTAACAATTATAGCCGCAACCAAACGATGCATTTAGCACATGGTTATCAAACATCCGTGTGATCTTCCACTTATGATGGCTAACTAGATTATATTACTCCGTAACTCATAGTGACTTCATAGACTATATCACTCCTATGGGCATCAGTAAGTTCTCTCGACACCTTCGGGTGAGCCTAATCTAGAATTGATGGACTTTAAATAGAGGTTAGGAATCAATTTTAGCCCAAAAGCTATATGTACTAGGTATTATCTCTAATTCATTTTAAAACCTATAATTCTTTCTTATCATATTTGACGCGGGACTGTACTCACATATTAATCATCTCAACAAAAAACCCGTGCTACATAAAATTCTCACATGGGTTGGTAAATTTACATCAAGGGCATATTTTTACCAATGAAAATTATGGTTCATTCTTTAAAGGGGTTCTTTTGGAAAATCCTGAAAGTTGAAGGGCCTTCTCTGGTAGCCTGTGGTTTACTGATATTTTGTAAGTTAGGTGGTTTTCTGAAATTTAGCCTGTTTTTATCCACGAGATTCTTACATTGTTCCCGCGGAGCACCAAAATCCTTAAACCCATCATCCCCAATCCCGTTACCTTCTCTTCACTGTTCTATGTTCTACTTCCCAAATTCCCTCCATATCTAGGGTTTTCTTTTTTTTTTTTAATTCTACCAAAACCCTAACCCCCATCCATCAATGGCGTCCATCAATCTCGGCTCCTTCTTCGATAACTGGTTCCCGAAACCGCCGAAACCCTCATCCTCCCCCAACTTCGCCTTCATCAACACCCGCAACCTCTTTACTAAAAACCCTAACCCTAAACCCCTCAATCTCTCCACCTCCTCAACCGAATCCGAATCGGAGTCCCAATCCCCATCCAAATACTCCGAAATGCTCGACCAATTCTTCTGGGAGTGCGAAAACCGCCCCGATTTCCGCCACACCCCCGAAGTGGATCGAATCCTCAACCAAGATCCCTTCTTTGAGAACAAACCGAACCCGACCCCTGAAGAGATCGAAGAGAACAAGCAATGGTGGGAGGATTTCAACTCATCCCCAGTGGTCCAGTTCCTTCGAAGAGCTGAAGAGGTCGCTGATAAGCTCAATGAGATTGAGCTGAAGGAGAATGAGAGGCCGTATAGGAAAGAGGACTGGAAGCTGTGGAAAAAGCTGCCGCACGTGCCAGGGTTGGATGGGAGGCCGATGCCGAGGAAGGCTATTAAGACGAGGAAGCAGAGTGATGATAAGTTTTGGGATTTCGCGAGGCAGTTCTTTTTCGGGCTCTGGGGGTTCCGGCAGAGGCCGTATCCTCCCGGGAGGCCGATTGATGTTGCGCAGGCGATTGGGTATGAGAGGTTGGAGAAGCGGTATTATGATTGTGAGTTTTAGTTTTGATTGCTGCATTTTAGTTATAATGGTAGGATTTTTGCAATAAGTACTTATCGTGATTTAGTTGGAACTTTTCCATCAAATTTCAACTTAAGAATTGGATTTATAATACATGCTAATTTTTAACTGAATACCCCAAAGTTTCACCCTATTCTAACTTTAATACATTGAAGTTCTATTTTAACAATTTGATACCCTGAAGTTCAAATTGACATTAATTTCACAATTTGATACCCAAAACCGTACCCATGTTCCTCACTTTCCCTAAACTCATAAAATTGAAATTTTATAAGGTTGTGTTTGGATTCAAGGAATTGATTTGAATTTCTAGAATTTGAAATTCGTAATTCAATTACAATTCCATTGTTTGGGAATTATTAGAATTTCAATTCTAGAATTCTCAATTCCAAGTTCATTGTTTGGGAAACTTAAGAATTTACATTCTATACTTTGGATTTGATTAATAACCTATTGCATTTCAACTTATATTTCAATTGTAAACATGATGGAATGAAAAGTTCTTGACCATAAACATTAAGCTTATATTTATTTCTCAAATATCATCTAATCATCCAATCAGCTTACATATTTGAGATCTTCTCAAAAATTAAAGGCCAAGCGAAAAAATATACCGATGGTTTCTAAACTCAACCACATATACAAATACCAAATTTGATGGTATTTCTCTCTCATAGTCGACATACATACTCACAATTTCCAACTTTAAAAAATTTATAAAAATAAAAAAAATAAAACATAAAAGTAATAATTTTCGAAGGCCAAAACTTGGATCCTTCTCTTTTTTAGAGTACCCTCGCTACCTAACTCAACCATCTTTTCCTCTCTGATCTATGCCTTGAATTGATTTCTCCACTATACATCAACCTTAAGCTCCACTCTGCCTGATAGCATCCTCCAGTGTCAAGGCTAATACCTTCATGTAATTTTACGAAACCCCCATGACCTTTTGAGGGTTTTGCACAAGACCCCTACACTAAACTATTGGAAATTTTCACAAACGACAATTGATGGATAGATACCAAGTCCAAACTACCCTTTTACTTTTTTACTTATCCTTATCCAAACTATGCTTTTACTTTTTTTACTTAACCAAACTATCCTTTTCTCATAAATGACATTGACAAATAGCATTATTTGACATTTACGAATGCTAACAAGCAACACATACAAGATACAAAGGGAGATTGGAGGGTTAGGAAGCAGATGCTGGAAGAGAATCGAGCAAGAACACTGAAGAGTTTGGTTGAACCGATGACAATAGTACAAACTGTAAGTTTAGACAATACATGCTTCAACATGTTAAGCTGAAGGTGTGATTAAAGATAGCTGAAACGAACCTTAATTTGCCTAATACTATTGGTAATAGGTCAGGGTAAAGACAAATATTTAGAAGTATTGCTTTCAACTACCCATGGTAAAATTTGAACTACATTTGCCAATACTAATTATGTTTTTGCACTTATAAATGCTATACGAGCTTATATATGCTATGATATGTAGAATTTTTTTATTATAAATATTTCATCGCATTATCTATCAACATTGGCCATACATACACACTTAGCTGTCACCAATATTTGCCATACAAACACACTTAGCTGTCCTATTTTATGTGATTCTAGAAACAGAAAGAAATAGCTCTAACCTATCATGTGTTGCAGTTAAGGAGACTTTACAAACAAGATTATGACTTAACTACTAATTTATCCTCATTACCTCCTTTAATCAACCCAAAATGTTTCATCATTCCCCTAACAACATCATCAATTTCAGGAACCTGCTCACAATACTTAACCATGTACCTCTACAAAAACTATTGCTCCCCCATCATTATCTGCCTAGCTCAGTACAATAAAGCGGTCATAAGTTGGAGTTATGAAATATTTAGTACAAGTATTTCCGGTATACGTTTTTTTGGTTAGTTTTCTCTTCTTTGAAAGTTAAACTGGCTTTAGATTTGAGATATCTTATAATACCATGCTCCACCTTGGGTTTGTCAGAAATATATGTACCCATATTTTTCCATCACAACGTGCATATCGTGTCATTGCTCTTCGCTCTGCTTCTATTTGTCTAGCTATGATCCTAGCAGGTTCAAGTGCCTGGAGAGTGTACCTACCAAAACTAATGTGGTTGCCTTGACAAGATATTCCCTTCATTCACCCTCTATGTTTCTTACGTCATCTTGTTCTCTTGGGGTTATAGTTGATGGTTCTTCTTAATCCCACCTCTACTACAAAATTGGACATGAAAATTTCTTCTTATCTTGCTCCTTGCAAATGAAATGAAAGGATTCAACAACAATACAAATAACATGTATCTAATGCAATTGCTTAGATTTTGTGATGAGCAGAAAGGGCGATCATATTATAATTTCCTTCACCAGCAATTCTACTGAAATCGTACGTTTAAGTTCTAAAATTCCCTTTTTGGATCTTAGAACTCTATGTATACACCTCATAATTCATCACATGATGCCCAAATTAGCTTGCTTGCAATAGAAAATCTCAAGCAAATGACTGGGGACAAGAGCAAATAAAAGCTTGGCGTTAATTGACCCGTCAACAGACCAAGCAGTGACGTCTCCTTTCTGAATCTTGGGGAAGCTCGAGGGTAAGAGATTGAATCCAACAATTTCGCCATTACCGCTCTTGCTGCCCCAAAACCCTAAACCAGCTTCGGAGGGGGATTAGGGCTCGCGAGATAAATCAACCATTGATCAAGAGATCGAGATCGATATCGAGAAAGATGAATCTAGGGTTTCAATAGAGGGGGAGAGAAACAGAGAGAGAGAAGGAGACGGTTTGATCGTGAGTCGGAGAGAAGGATCGAGAGCGGATCGAGGACGTATCGCGATCTGAGGAATAAAATGGGAATTTGAAATGACACCTCTTTGGCTATTATTTACAATTCTAGGCTCATTATAGGGTTAAAACTCTAATGGAATTAGGCCAATTCCAAAGCCTTAAATCCTTTTACATCCAAACACCACAATTAATCTAATTCCAAAATTTGAAATGAAATATCAGTTTCCAAACAATCCATAAGAAAATTTGTTTCTCATTCGCTTTTCTATTTTAATGTTCTTGAACAAAGTTGAAGTCAAAGATTTTGCACTTTGGGGAATCGAATTGTTAAGATTGAACATCAATGTAGTTAAAAAAGGGTGAAACTTTGGGGTACTAACTCCCATTCACGTAACCGAGTATTCAACAACTGTTTATTTGAGGCTATAGTTGCAGCATTTTCGTACATTTTTGAGAAAGATTGTTCGCAAAAGATTTCAACAATAGGATTTTGCCTGTATTCAATTCTATTTTAGAAAGAAAGATCCTCTGTTTATGGCCTTATGTAATCCAAAAAATAGCCTAAGGTCTGAGTTAGCAACCCACTCCACAAAGTTATATGCTGCTATGTCAGTAGCTTCTCGTTCATGGCAATTGAAAATTGATGCATTTTCTGTGGTTGATCAAGCTGCAAAAAGCGTATTTGAAGAATTTTAAATGCAGAACTCCGGAGCTTGTCAATGCACTTCATATATTTGATGATTACTTTTTTATTCCAAATAGAGAGCACCTGAGTTTATTTGTGCTCAATGTAGCCATTGAGTACATCAGCTTTGACATGATAAAAAATTTCATTTGTTTAATTTGGAGGAAGTTTTCAAAAAGGCTGAAGTCTAAGCAAGTTGACAAGTTTTCCAGGTATGTTGGATTGTGCTTGGCAGTGGTGTTTGTCACATATGAGCCTAAAAAGAAAGAAACTCATTTCATAGATTTTGGGACTGAAAGGATTTCATGAAAAAACTGATGTGGCGGATCTTTTCAAGACCTTTTTTACATAAATTATTATACCAAAATCTATGAAATGGGTCTTGATAGGAGTTCTTGAGGTCTTTTCAAGACCAATTTCATAAATTTGGGTATAATAATTTATGTAAAAGAGGATACCAGCGGATGTATGACTGAGAAATCACAAAAGCAAGAGATATACCATTTATTTTCATCATTGAAATTGTGGACGGCATTGAGTGGGTGTTATGTGATATTAATCTGGTCTATTTGGTCCAAGACAGATTTTGGGTTCCAATCTTAAATAGAATTCTTTAAAAATATGGATGCTTTGTTTCCTAAGTAATTTAACAAGGAGAGACAAATTTACTTGAGTTTGCTTGAGATTAGAGTTGGACTCTTGTTCAATCTAAAATTTAGAGTAGCTAGTCCTCCAATTCAATGCCGACCATGATTACATAGTAAAAAATTATAAATAATTCCTTGTGCTACAATTACCCAACAGTTTGGAATTGTTGTGATTGGCTTCATCCGCATTACATGTTTATGTTCAAGACTCATTTCATAGATTTTGGTATGATAATTTATGTAAAAGAGATCTTGAAAAGACCAATCACATTAGTTTTTTCATGAACTCCTTTCAGTCCCAAAATCTATGAAATGAGTTTTTCTTTGTAGGCTCATACGTGATAAACATCATTGCCAGGCACAATTCAACATATTTAGGAAACTTGTCAACTTGCTTAGACTTCAGCCCTTTTAAAAACTTCCTTCGAATTGAAGAAATAAAATTTTTTATTATGTCAAAGCTGATGTACTTAATAGCTACATTGAGCATAGAGAAACTCAGGTGCTCTCTATTTGAAAAAAAATTATCAAATACATGAAGTGCACTGACAAGCTTCACATATTTGAATAAAATTTTTCTAATGAACTATTAATTCCACAATTTGATACCCCAAAGTCCTGGTTCTGCTCAAGTAAAAAAAATCGTTCCTCATCCACTATTCTAAGTTAATAAATTTGAACAAAAGCAATAGCAAAATTTTCGCACTTTTGAGTTCAAATTGTCAAAATTGAACTTTAGTATTTAAAAAAAAAAGACAAAAGCTATTGTTAAGGTTCAAATAATTTTTCCCTAGCTATACCCAAAGTATTCTTTTGGCCAAATTTTAAAACCTCACCAACTTTGGATGATAATCTGATAACAGCCCACACCTTTCAAAATATCGGAAGAAATCCCAATTAAGTTTGGGGGTATAAAAACCCCCCTTAAGTTTAGGGGTCATTAAAAAAGTGCATCCAACTTTAAGATTTATCCATAAAATCCTGTAGCGATGTTAAGTGTAATTCCCACATGGGTTGGGTAAAATGACTCAATAGGATATTTTTACCAATGAAAATTATGGTTTATGTTGAAAATCCCGAAAGTTGAAGGGGCTTTTCTGATAGCCCCTTAACATAAGGGGCTTTACTGATAGTTTCAAAGTTATGGGTTTTTTTTTTGAAATTTAGCCTATTTTTATCCACTGGATTCTTACATTGTTCCCGCGGAGCACCAAAATCCTTAAACCCACCCTCCCCAATCCCATGCCCCCTCTTCACTGTTCTATCTTCTACTTCCCAAATTCCCTATATTTCTAGCTTTTTTTTATTTATAATTCTCCCAAAACCCTAACCTCCTCCATCAATGGCCTCCATCAATAGCCTCCATCAATCTCAGCTCGTTCTTCGATCATTGGTTCCCCAAACCCCCTTGCCCCTCCTCCTCCAACTTCGCCTTCATCAACACCAGCAACCTCTTCACCAAAAATCCTAACCCTAAACCCCCTAATCTCTCCACCTCCTCAACTGAATCCGAATCTGAGTCCCAATCCCCATCCAAGTACTCCCAAATGCTTGATCAGTTCTTCTGAGAGTGCGAAAACGGCACCAATTTCTGCCACACCCCCTAAGTCGACCAAATCCTCAACCAAGATCCCTTCTTTGAGAACAAACCGAACCCCACCCCCAAAGAGATCGAAGAGAACAAGCAATGGTGGGAGGATTTCAACACATCCCCAATAGTCCAATTCCTTCGAAGAACCTGAAGAAATCGCTGATAAGCTCAATAAGATTGAGCTGAAGGAGAATGAGAGGCCATATAGGAAAGAGGATTGGAAGCTGTGGAAGAAACTGCCGCACGTGTTGGTGGGATTGGATGGGCTGCCGATGCTGAGGAAGGCGATTAAGACGAGGAAGCAGAGTGATGATGAGTTTTGGGATTTCTTGAGGCAATTCTTTTTCGGGCTTTGGGGGTTTCGGCAGAGGTCGTATCCTCCCGGGAGGCCGATTGATGTTGCTCAGGCGATTGGGTATGAGAGGTTGGAGAAGCGGTATTATGATTGTGAGTTTGAGTTTTGATTGTTAGGATTTTGCAATAATTACTTATCATGATTTAGTTGGAATTTGTTCATCAAATTTCAACTTAATAATTGGATTTATAATACATGCTAATTTTTAGTCGAATACCCCAAAGTTTCACACATTTCTAATTTTAATACATTGAAGTTCTATTTTAACAATTTGATACTCTGAAGTTCAAATTGACATTAATTTCACAATTTGATACCCAAAACGCTAACTATGTTGCTCACTTTTCCTAAACTCATAAAACTGAAATTTGATAAGAAAATTTGTTTCTTATTTTCTTTTCTTTGTTAATGTTCTTGAACAAAGTTGACGTCAAAGTTTTTGCACTCTGGGGAATCAAATTGTTTAAATCAAACGTCAAGATAGTTAAAATTGGGTGAAACTTTGGGGTATAGAAAATAACCCTATGATATATGATGCTAATATTAGGATTCATTCAACAGTAACAACAACAAAGTCTTTTTGTCAATTTTTGGTGTTGGCTTGAATCTTATTCTTCCATTCAGTTTGTAGGTGCTAGCTAATCTGTTGAATAACTATTAAGATATCCTTCTTAATACTTTCTCACCCTGTTTCTTAAGCGTCTTACTTTTGCCTTTAACTAATCTTATTAATTCTCATCTCTGGTGCATTTCGTGGCCTATGTTCCACATAACCAAATTGGTAACCAGTTTGTTATGGATGAGTTGTCATTTCGACTTTTCCGACGATACATCGAAAAGTTGTGGAATTTGATTGCTGCATTTTTTTTAAAGTTGGAAACTTGGAAATTTGCAATTGGTTATCATGATTTAATTGGGATTTCTTAATCAGATTTAAACTTGAGAATTGGAATTATGATGTATGATATATGTAGAATCATTACCTGTATCGGATTTCTACAAACAAATCGGTAAACATTTTGTTATGGACTTATGGTTGAGTTGTTATTTCTAACTTGCCTAAGGAACATGGACTGGAATTTAGCTGAGTGAGATATGGCTGGATTTCAAACACATGGAAGTTTTAGTTGGTTTTAATAAGAAGGCTAGAATGCTCCACTAGGTTTTATATATATGGTTGAAGAGAGGTTAGTACATGTGGTTTTCCTGAAAGAGAACCATTATGACTTACTCAGATTTTGACGTACGTTAATTGCAGACTTTTTTTAGTTGCAAGTGAGGTTTATGTTGTAACTTCATTTACAACAATGCCCAAGAAAAATCCAAAAAAACTGTACCCCAAAACAGGCACTCCCAACATAACTACAACTATAAATTGAAAATCTAAAACTGAACTAAACAACACCTACATGGGAGGCATCTGACTCTTTCATGCATACTCCACTTGGCTTGGGGGGATATAGCTCAGTTGGTAGAGCTCCGCTCTTGCAATTGGGTCGTTGCATAATAATTAATCTATTATCTTTCCTTCTGTGTCATTCTTTCTACTTTTAATTGCCATCTGTTGGTTCTGCAGTTATCATGAGAAGTGGTGGCTGGTATTACAAGGATCGATTAGGTCGTACAAGAGGACCTCTGGAATTAATTACGCTAAAGACAGCTTGGGCTGGTGGAATAATTGACACAGATACTTTCATATGGGGTGAAGACATGGATGAATGGGCGCCTATTGGAATGGTTTATGGCCTGGAGAAAGCAATTGCTACATGGGAAGGTTTGACGACTCGTAGCTATCTGCAAATAAATTTTTTCTGCATATATATGCTTGATTTATATTACAATTTTTTATTGGTAACAATCAAACAAATAGCTGAGGAGAGTCATGCATTAACCATTCAGTTGTATTTATTGGTTCTACAGTCAGACTAGGTGCTGCTGCTACAGCTTGCCTTCACAAACTGCAGAAAGGCATACCTCCATGGACTCCTGTAAAGGGACTTGAGAAGAAAACCTATCAGCAATTACAAGATGAAGCTATTGAGAGCAAAAAGCGTGACATGGCTGTACTTGCAGCAAATGATGGTATCTGGCCGGGCATGAGAACTCCTAGCCATGCACTGTTTCTTTGGGCCAGTGGCTCTGAGCTTACTACTATTCTGGAGAAAGATCATATGCCAAACAAATATATTTCCAAAGAGCTAAGGTCCTCCCTTTCAAAATTTTGCTTTCTCAAATTTTTGCTCTCGCATTCTGTACTTTTTAAATTAGTTCTCTGGTAGATTGAACTAAAAATGTTTCTGAACGAGATGCTCTGAGTTATATTCAGCTTGTTAGATTTGAAGATTTTATTTTATTTTCTTAAACTTCTGATTCTTCTTTCAATTTGTGTTGTTTCTCAAACTTCTGCTCATATAAGTATATGCGGCTTCTCTTTATAAGATTTTTTAAAAAAAAAATGATGTCTGCTTAAGTCATATATGCTTAGGAATTTTTTCTTCATGAGCATGTGGTTGACTTTCAAATCTCATATTTGTTTGGGGGTCCTCTACCTTCTTTTATTTTTAATTCCATGTGAAGTTTCGTTTGTGCCTTTTAATCAACATTCCTTAATTGCCATGAATAAACTTTTGTTAAATTACCTGTATGCGTGCATGATCATGAAGCATGAAATTTGATTAATTGTCAGAATGTTGAATTTCTTTGTACAGTATAGCTTCAGTTGATCCTGCACAAACATGTAGTAGGTTTTTCAATTCTCTAGGCATAACCAAATGGTTATTTCCACTTTTTTAATTAATGGCCGAGAACACACTCTGATTTGTTGTGTGTTATGATTAATGATCTGGATGGTACAGTTGAAATTCCTTCATAAGAAGTTTACACTTTTAGTGGATATCTATATGATTTATTTATTTAATTATTTATTTAATTTTTTGCATGGTAAATTACTTAAAACGTTTATAAAATGTTACTTATGAAAACATGATTACTTTGCAATTGATTACTGACAAAGGGCATCACTGCTTCATCTGGCAGGTATCGACTTGCAAAAATCATCCCTGGTTTAAGACCATGGGAGGTTCTAAGTATAGAACAAGCTATGGATCAAATAACATATGATGGGGAGTGGTATCGTGAGCCTTTAGGTTCTTACACCACTGGTCCTCCATATATCAGAGACTGGAACAGGGATGTCAAGGTATATTCTTCTTTCTACACTAGTAATTCATTAGCATTATATCTGGTCTTGATTTTCATTTCATTTATAAAAAAATTATATACTGGCTGATGCTCTCTTGTACATCTGTTATACTTTTTACTTTACAACATTTCTCATAATTCAGTTACATTTACAATAGAAAAGATATGTTTCGGCCTTGCACACTAAACAGTAAACAGTTGTAAAATTATCCAAATAATTAGACAAGGTCACTATGCAACCCTCTGACTTAAGTAAGTCTGGTTTCTGGACAAGAATTAAAGAACCTTCTAGGACTAACTTTTTATCCTTGAAATAAATACTTGTATACTGAAAGATCACATTGCCATATAAAGATATCCATAGTCATAATGGTCAAGCCAAAATTTTCACTTGTTCAGCCGTAACTGTTCATTCTGCGAACCAGCTGCTATGTTCTGTATGATAAGTAATTTCAACTACACTTTGCAATCGTCAAATGGCACAGGAGTTTCGGTATTAGTATACTTCTTCTCATAAAGCAAAGCAACCACTAACAGTATATACAAATTGCTTATGCAGAGGATGTTTAGAATCTTTCACAACCTGAGCTATAGAGTGTATAACAAGTTAGATAGGACAATTCCTGGTTTCAGTAAAGTGATGGAGAAAGTGCGAGTTGATACAGCTGCAAAGGATGCAAGGCGCAAGGAGAGGAGGGCTGCACAGAAAAAGGCTGAGGCTGAGGCTGCTCTCTTTGGCCGCAGAGTGTCACCTGATCCGTAGAAAAGGTACAAATCTTTAAGGGGGGAAAAAATCCTTAGACCATGATTATTGTGATTTTAATGTTTTTTTACAGGACATAATATGCAAATCCTCTTCCAGTATCAACTAATAAACAAAGCTCTCTCCTAAAATGAATGTTCTTCACTTGTTCTTTCTGTCGTATTCTTTCAAAACATTTTGCTTCACAATTTTTTTTCTGACAGTATTTCTTCCACTTGTGTCAGGCGTCGATCTACCTGATTTATCAGAGAATGCATTTGCTCGATGATTTTTGCAGGTTCTACATGTAGTTCCTAATTTATGCAAATGGATGGATGCCTGATCGATGCATCCACAGTTGAATTTCCTGGCTCACATGTTCTGTTGGAATCACATGTTGTTCTGTTGGAAATTTTTTTGTAATTCGAACATTGGTCATTTTGTCAACCATGGATATCACGTTTTGCAAAAATGCAAGCTGATCTACATGAAAGAAAATTCCTGTACCTCAAATGATTCTGCTTGTTTGGGTTGTTCCTCTACATCTAATTCATTCACATGACACTTTGTTTGAGTTGTTCCCAAATGTCACCTTGCCATATTATCTTATGAGGAGTATTTAATGTATTTGGATTATGGGATGGAGATCTCGATATCAGGCAACTGACACTTGAGTAACCATCAGATTCTTAGTAATGGATACTAGTTTTGATGAAAGCCGAGATCCTCAAGAAGTTTGTATTGGAAGCTAATATCACCCCCTAAAGGCTGAAAAGTATCAAGAGGGTCATCTCTGTAACAGTTAGCATAGGGAATAGCTGCAGTGGATGAAAATCACACGGACGAAACTCAAGCCAGTGCGTTTTGGCGGCGATGCTGTGAGCTTAAACTGAGATTTATTACAGCAAAAGATCAACTAGAACCGAGCATCGCTTAAATATGTTATCTTCTTCCCGTTCTAGACTTGCAATGGAAACCACTCACCTGTCACAAGCAATATTGCGATAGTCTTTGCAATAACTGGCTACAAGTTGCTACACGTCGATATGAATTAAGCATGTCGATGGGAATGCAGTACAACCTAGCTGCTCATGAGTCCGGTGATGCCACATTATTGTCTTTCGCGTATCTCGGTATGAGCTCAATAGCTCAACAGGTTATCTAGGATACAAGACATGGTTTAATTGCATGCATAATAATAAGCAAAAGGGAGGATGAGCTCAATAGCTTAATTTAAAATTTTTTTTGGTTAAATGACACAGGACATACAATTTGTTGCATGCATACTGGCAGGCAAAAGGGTACCTAGCAGTTTCTATTTGATCCAAATCCAAAAACCTCTCATAGGTATCCCTTGCTCTTCAAATTTTCAACAGGGTCCTTAATGATTTCCTCCAAGGGGATGAATCTCATACCCAAGTCGATCAATTTCTTTGATGGATCTTTCACCATCATTAGACCAGGCTGAGTATCCTTTGGGAATCTGCATTGCGAAAAAATTGCAACAGTATCATTAAAGTTTTGAAAGAGAGAATTTGTGCGCTTGCTAATCAACATTGTTGGAGTTCATACTGAGGTATTTGTAGTCCGGGTAAAGTTCTGCAACTTTGTTAGCTAAGTCATCAAAATGTGCAATGGCTTCATAACAAATATGCCTCCCCGATGCCTATGAATTCTCATAGCCTAGAATGTGAACCATTGCAACATCTTTGACATGAACATAACCCATAAACAAATCCTCATATGCTCAGCACAGCCTGTTACCATGTCATTGGCAAGGATCAGTTTTTTATTGAAATAACAGCTCAAATATACCACATTACACTTACAATAAGGACAGTTTAGGATATAAATAAGAACAGAGATATATTCAGCTATGAAGAGTCTGAGTCCTATTTTCATTTCATGTCACAAAAAAACTTATGTAAGCACTAAATCTTATCATTTTGGGTTACTTACAGATAGACCTATCTAGTATTATCGTTTTGAATTTACTATCCTCTAGTTTTAATGTTGTAGATAGACCTCTTTTTCTTGTTCTTTTTTTTTTCTTTTTTTGATGTAGTTGTAGATAGACCTCTTGATTGAAAACTTAGCGACTCTTTTATCCTCAACGGGTCTATTGGCCAAAGAATAAATTTCTCTTTCTCTGAGGGTAAAATAGTCAAAAAGTTTTCATTTAAGGGGTCTCTTGCAACAAATAAAACTAGATGGGTAGGAAGTCCAAAACGGCGATACTACAAGGATCACAATTAGCCTATCTTTTTATAGATTTTACAAACATGTGTTTATACGTTATATATGCATTAATTCCTTTGGAAGAAAATATTTGTATTTAGGTATTCTATCCTTCTGAACACATATCTGTATAAAAATATGCTGTGGTGCTGTCCAATAGTCCTACTTCATTAAGGTATGATCATGTCGTGATGTTTGCATCACGCTGTATCCATTTCCTGTTATACATTTGAGTTACTTAGTCAATAGCACCTTGAGCTATTGCATCCCAAACAAATCAATTATTACTGATATCCTCCTGTACATGAATATGCATACTTCACCATAAAATGGTTGTGTACAAGATTTCCCATTCTACTGACAATCTCCTAGGATCTTAGGAGCCATTTCATACTACTCTCAACTTCTCTTACTGTAATTCGAGAGAAAGAGTCTACGAATTCTATCAGAACCCCGCATAGAATAAGGGGATTTGTACCATTCACAGGTGGGTGGAGAGTTACTTTGGGAAGTTTAGTAGAAATCTTATTCGAAAGAGTCTTGTCTCATATACCATAATTTCGACAAAGATCCCCTGAAATTTCTTCTTCCACGTTTTATGCATGTTTGTCAAATACAGCAAATAGAATCTATCACCAAGAAGGAAAACAAGACCATCACGATCCACGACAATACCTTGAAGAAGGCGAAGCATCATAAACATGCTGGCATTGAGGCTCGGCTGGATCATAGGCCCCATCACCGTCCCTTGATTCACCACCACCACCTCCATACCTTTCTCCTTCGCTGCAAACTCCCATGCCGCCTTCTCTGCCAGCTTCTTTGACAGTAAATACCAAATCTACAGCCAAAGGAAGGGAAAAAAAAAATTGTCAAACTGAAAAAAAAAAGGTATATTACAATAAATCCCCTGTGATAACAAAACATCTCAAGGTTTTAAAACTTCTTCATTCTCAACTCGGCTTAATTTCGCTTTGGTACCCCAAAGTTTACCCATTTTCTCACTTTGACAACCTGATATCCTAAATTTTCAATTCCATCTCACTTTGATACCTAATGTATTTTTTAACACTTTGGTACCCTATTTTGTGGGCGTGTTTAGCAACCCCTTAAAACTGGGTCAGGTCTTAACCTTGACCTTGTTTTGAGCTATTTCTTATTTGGCAAAAACTGGGCTAGAATTGGCCCAGTTTCCCTGAAGCCAAAAACAACTTTTAAACAAGTTCTTTTTTGACCCACCCTCCCCCAGTCTAATTGTAACTTGGTTTAGAATAAAACTAGGTCAAGACTAGTCTCGGCCAGGTTTACATGTGCTTAACAACCAGGTGAAAGCAATCTAAATGTATCATATGCTAAAGATGTCAAGCAAATTTAACAAAAAATCTAACGAAAGCTGGACGAGATATCAAAGTGAAATGAGATCCAAACTTTTGGGTATCAGAGTGTTAAAAGGAAATACCTTGGGGCATTAAGGTGAAAATTGCATTCAAAGTTTCGGGTACCAATGTGTTAACAAAATGCTTGAGTAAACTTTGAAGTGAAAATAAACCCAAAGAATTTGCCCATTTAAAAAAATGAAATAAAGATCTCACCCGATTCTTCCTGCAATAATCCTCATCAGCCCGACGCTCTTCGTCCCTAGCGGCATCAGCAGGCCAATCAGCGCTCGGAGAAATGGCGGAGACCGATAACGTCACCACGGCTCTCTTGGCGCCGGCGTCCTTCGCTGCTCGGAGAACGCTGACGGTGCCCTTGACGGCGGGATCGAGGAGCTGGCGGTCGGGATTGTCAAACCGGTCAACGCTGCAGGGGGACGCCACGTGGACGACGCGGGCGGCGATGGAGGGAATTCGCGGTGCTTCGTCTCGCCATCGTCGCCTGAGGTTACGAGTCGAAATTACGGAATTGCCCTTGGTATAAGAAATGTATAAAATTGCAGAAAAGCCCTAGACATTTACTTTATTGCGCTCGTAATTTCCTATAGATTTTGCAAGGTAAATAGAAAAGGAGATGTAAAAAGGGCATTTGATGAGACATCTTCACAATCCCACTCGTCATTAGTTAAATAATGAAAGCTTTTGTCTTAATAATAAGTGGGGCTAAATACCACTTAAATACCTTATAGTTTTACCTCTTGCTCGCTTTTCGCAGCATTTATAAACCTAAGTTGTTTAAATTTGACACATTACTATTATAAGTTATGCATGTGAGAGTTTTTATCCGAATGTTCTAATATGACACTCACATGCTAATTGATTCTAAGTATCATATGAGAATATTTGAATGAAAATTTTCACGTCTACACAACAGAGGGTAGCAGAGTGCCAACTTAAAAATTTAGAGTATATAAATGCTGCGAAAAACAAGTTAGGATATACAAGCGTAGAGTGAGTGAAACTATGAGGTGTTTAAGTGCTATTTAGCCAGTAAAGGGTGACTATAATATCATACATTTGTGGTTTATATCACGCAGCACGCATTGTCCACTAAAAATTAATGAGGAATTAGTTAGATGGCGAAAAGTGGATACTGAAATATTAAAAGTGTTTCAGAGGTGATAAAACCAATAATTACCAAAAGTACATCAATTGTCCCATTTTAAAAAAAAAGGAAAGAAGTTAGACATAAAAGTTTGACCCTTGTTCTGATTATATCATTTTTGTTTCCCTTTTTTGAGTAACCAGGGTTAGTTGTTCATTATCTGTATGTTTGACTTTTAATGCTCTTTTTATCCTAAAATCATTTTATACTACGTTATGTTAAATATACCATGAGCAACAAATGCCTATATTTGCTAATGGTATGCCTCGCTGTCCCAAGAGGTAACCACGCTGTTCCCGACCTTGGCAAATTCCTAGATAACCTCTTAAATTTCCATGAAACTAAGTATTGCTATGACAAACTAATTAAATTATTATTTTTTAGGCTAGTTATTTTCATCACCCCTTCAATTCGAAAGCCACTTCGTTTCTCCATCATAATCCCAAAGCTAATCTTAAATTGTTTTACTTTTAATTTTAATTTAATTATTTAATAACTATGAGCTTAGCAATTACTTTCATAATGGCATAATTGCAAATTATCAAAACTGAGAGGGCAAAAGAGGCAATCAAAAGTTTTGATATAACAATCCTCTTTCATATGTAGTACATAGATAGATATAGATGTATAACAAGTAAAAAGAGCTTAAAAATCCAGATGCAACTGATACCCAAATGCTACTTTACGGTAAGTTTCAAAATGGCAAGAACAACTATGCATATTAACTAAATTCAATACGAGCAAGTTTCTCATGAGTACATTGCTGCCACTTATTCTCTTTCGTATCTCTCGGCATGCGCTCAATAGGTTATCTTAACATACAGACACCAAGCCCTAGGATACAACAGAAAACAGTACTCGATTGGTTACATACATAAAATTAGGTAACGGTGTGGCACGCGATATTTGATTCAGCTCCAAAAACATTTCATATGTAGCCCTTGCTCTTTAAGCTCTCGACTGAGTCCTTAATGATTTCCTCCATTGGGATGAAGCTCATACCCAAATCGATCAATTTCTTCGATGGATCTTTAGCCCTCAATAGACCAGGCTGAGTGTCCTTTGGGAATCTACATTGAAAAAAAATTGCAAAACAATGTTACGGAAATTTGAACAGGTAACTTTAGCTTTGCTGGTATACAGAGTTTGAGTTCATACTCAGGTATTTTGTATTCTGGGTAAAGTTCCGCAACTTTGTTAGCAAAGTCACCGAAATGTGCAATTGCTTCGCAACACAAATGCCTCCCTGATGCCGATGGATTCTCATAGAGTAGAATGTGAGCCATTGCAACATCTTTAACATGAACAGATCCCATATAAAAATTTTCATAAACCTCGGTGCAGCCTGTTACAGTAGCATCATGAAGGATCAGTTCTCTTGAAATTATAGTTCAAATACTAACACACATTTTCAAGAGCTAGCTCAGCTAACTAATACGTAACATACATAGCATGGAAACCCCTAACATGTCCATCAAAATGTGTGGAACATTGCTACTTCTTGAAGACTCCTAGCACGCACCCGGCATTTTTCAAGCATATACTCTAGACAATATATGCTGATGCTTTACACTTTTTGACACGTCTTAGATACTTATCAAATCCTTGTAGCCTGCATTTTTACATTTAAGAAACTTTTTTTCCCATCCTAATTGCATGTTGAGATCTGTATTATCATGGTTAGAAACATCAAATTAGTAACCTGTATTCAATGATGACAGTTAAGGACATGCTACAAGATAAGCAGAGAGATATGATTAAGCGAGTCCTACTTCCAGTTCAAACTCACCAAAAATTGCATTGGAATTGGTTATTTCCAATTTTTGCATTTGCTCCGGTCATGATATGCAGGCTTCACCAGAATTCCAAGGTGACAGGATATGACATTGAACATTCTCATGAGAATCTCCTAGGATCCTACCTTAGGAGCTATTTTCAATTTTGATATTATAAATAGGAGAAGAACTGAATTGACTCCTAAATAAAGAGACAACCAAGAAAATCAGGGACTTTGCAGATTAAATACAAAAAAGGTTCAGCAAATTTATCGATCAGGTCAGACCACGTTCCATACTTAGCCACAAATGCAATATTCGTAGCTTTGAATTACATATTGTTAAACATATGATGGACCATGAATGCAAATAGTACTAAACTTCCATCTTGTTTTTTGGGGCTGCTTTAGCCTTTACTGATGCATCTGTATCAATATATGTATCTCATTCGATTAAATATCCAATACAAAGGAACAAAGCATGTTTCAGAGATTTGAGTCTCTGGACCGTTCCACAAGCACAAGGAATAGCTGCACAAGTTCTTAATCGTCATATTACTGTCCAAATAATTGAAGCCGTTCTTTCATGAATATCCATTAACAAGGATTGCACACGAATTAGTCAGCATCCAGTATTTCATATGATGCTTACAAACACTAGGAAAACTCCATTCTAGCTGGAAGTAGATCCAAAAATATTTTCTAGATATCTAACACGATACGATGGACATAGATATTACAAGCAAAGGGTTTCTCTGTGGAGGAGATAAATGACATGTATAATAGCAAAGAAAATGAGAGGATAATCGAGGAGATGGGAGACATCAAAGAGGGAAAACACTACCAAAGGCAAACCTTTTTACCAAGAGATGGGATTTTGATTGCTACCCTCGGCATCTCGTATCATGGTTTCGGTGAATGTAGCTCAGATTTGGTTGAACTATGCACATGCTATAGTATTTTGTTCTTCCATATCCGATACATGTTTGTCGCATAAATCAAAATGCAAGCATCATAATCTACGGCACACCTTAGATGACCAAGAAAAGTTTTTGCCTCAATACCTTGAAGAAGGCGAAGAAGCATAAGCATGCTGGCGTTCAGACTCGGCGGGATTACAGGACCCATCACCGTCCCGGGATTCACCACCACCACCTCCATCCCTTTCTCCTTCTCCGCAAACTCCCACGCTGCCTTCTCCGCCAGCGTCTTCGACAGCGGGTACCATATCTACAACCAGAGCCCCCCAAGCCAACCAAAGATATCATCTAATCTTTGAAAAATAAAAATCAAACTTTTCAAATTAAAATACCTTATAGATAAAATTTCCATGAATCCTGAAAATCTTGGAGGTGTTTTCTGTAATTTAGCCTAAAAAATTGGAAAGTAAATAATAATAATAAAAAATCTCACCCCATTCTTTCTGCAGTAATCCTCATCAGCCCAGCACTCTTCGTTCTTGATGACATCAGCAGGCCAGTTAGGGCTCGGAATGATCGCCGAGATCGATGACGTCACCACGACTCTCTTGACGCCGGCGTCCTTCGCTGCTCGGAGGACGTTGATGGTCCCCTTGACGGCGGGATCGAGGAGCTGGCGATCGGGATCGTCGACGCGGTCGACGATGCAGGGCGACGCCACGTGGAACACGCCGGCGGCGCCGCTCACGGCGGCGGCGATGGAGGCGGGATCGAGGAGGTCGATCTGGAAGAGGCGGAGGCGGTCGGCCGCGCCTTCTAGGGTTTCGAGGTGCTTCGTCTCGCCGGCGTCGCCTGAGGAAAGAATCAGGAAAAATAAGTAAAACTGCAGAAAAGCCCTACATAACTAAAGGGGCTAATGTGCAAAAAAGAGAGCTAATAAGACTAGAGGATCAAGAGGAAATTTTGGAGTTGGTTAGGGACTGAACCGAGATTTTGGACGGTGGCGTGGACGGTGTAGCCGCGGTCGAGGAGGAGGCGGACGATCCACGACCCGATGAACCCGCTACCGCCGGTCACGCACACGGTCTCCTTCGCTTCGCTCGACATCTTCGCTCTTCGCTTGAGAGACGACAGTTTCGGGTCAGGACAGCAAGTGGACCAAAATAAACATCACATGCTTTTGTGCTAAAAGATCGACATAAGATATTAGTTGGGTGTTAACCGCAATTATTCAGAGTTACATGAGTCGTAATTATATTTGATTTCATTTAGTTTTAAAATTGTACACATTTTGCAAATGCAAATAGTAGTTGTAATGTTAGTATTTTCGATTTTGATTGAGAATTGGCAATCTTTCTAACATCTGAAAACATTATAAATGAAGTTATTAGCCGTAATGGAAAGAACAGCTATAACTGCTTCAAAATGTTCTAGTTGCAATTCTTACAGTTACAGTGAAGCAAACAAAAACTATTTTTTAATTAGTGCAAAAAAAAAAATACTAAAAAGCACTTTTCAACTATGTTTTGAAAACAATAATAAGACAAGAGTACTTAGCTTGTTATCTTAATATTGCTATATTAAAATACCAACAAATTATAATGCTTTTAGTACTGCACATGATCTGTGAATTGGACAGTTTTTAATTACAACAGTTGTCCACTAAAACAGAATAAAATGTATGGATTTTTCTTAAGATTGAGGTCACTTAAAGAGGGAATCCCACCAAAACCAGTGAGGTGTTGATGAAGGTTGGTCACCTCTTATTTTTTGCGAGTCCTTTTCATGACCACGTGGGCCTTTTTGCGGCCTACTTAGGTTTTACAAGTGTGCGACTGCGAAAAGCCTTTGTTGATTATTAATGGACAGATGGAATGATAAGATGAAGAAAAATTGCTTTCCACATAATCCCCTCTTTCAAGTGGAAAAAATTCCTACGGAGAGCCAATATATAACGATTGGGGAGGAGTGCGGATCCTATCAGAACCTCCCACACAGGGTGGGACAAATTCTCGGCCATTCAAATGCCAAATAGTAAGTCAATTTGGATATTTCACTCTCTTGAATAGATGAGAACATCCTCACGTGATGGAATTTTCTAATAGGATTTGCGCTCAATAGAGAGAGGGGACATCTGACATGTCAGTATAGTCACATGTCTATCTGTCTAATTGATCAATACCAGTGGATACTGATAGATATTAGTCACATGTACACCAACATTTGTGAAATGTCAGTACCCTCTCCTTTCTCACTATACCATATTCTAGAGTTATTTAGATACTAGTCCCTCAAATCTTAAATAACTCCATATTAAACTCTCAAATCTTCAAAATTGTCTATAAGTCCCTCAAATCCTAAGAGATCTTGCAATTAGGACCGTCAATGGCCAAACTACCCCTCAGTTCACATTCGCCCCTCAAAAACCCCAGACCTCTTTGTGTTCAAAAAACAACCTAAAGGGTATTTTGGTTATACAAAGACCAAGGTGCGAGATTTCATACGATTTGAGACACATATGAGCAAATTGCAAGAAATTTTTATGATTTAGTGCACAGTTTATAATTTGTCTTAAATGGAAAGGTAAACAATGACTTATATATTGCAAATGGTTCTTCTTATTCCCATAATTTTGTTAAAATATCATATAAAGATAACAAGAAGTGAAGAATCAGAAACACAACAAGCACAAAGGTTTATTTCCTTCCAAATTTACTTAACACAGTATCAAGCATTACGGCGGCAGCAAGTAAGTCCTAAATCTTGGCCAGCGGGACTCGGCACGCGCAGATAAGCATCGCCATGGCCATCACATATCGACACACGATCTGAATCAGTCTCGAATCACCCTTTATACCAACAGAGGTAGGTTTTTTGTGTATCGTCTTTAGGAGAATAACCTGAACCTTATAACAAATTAAAATATCACAATGCCCCTTTAAATTAAAAAAAAAAAGGTGTTAGTAATTGATAGGATACTGACCAATAGATCGAGCTGATGATGATACAACTAGAGCGATAAGGAGAATGATGAACGTGGAAATCCTGAATGCCATCCTCATGACTTGTAGTGACTTTCTTCCTTCCTTGTAATTGCAAGGGTGTAAGCGTTGTGGGTAGTGATCTTTATGTAGAGAGAATATGTTTATATAGGAAAATTTTTTTTTGAGGAAAGGTTTAGGTAGGAAATATTTGATATGAAAATATTGGTTGGATTTGGTAATCTATTTGCAGTTTTCATATTTATGTTCACGAACGTTTTAGGAAGCTTACAGGATTTGTGCACTGATTAGACTGGTAATGTAGCTGATCTATATAGATCCAATGATCCACTGCGACATTTTTAAAAAAAAAAAATCAGTCATAGGCTTATTTTCTTCTAAAGACGATACACAATAAGTGTTACAATGCGAGTAATGTTGGCTTAGTACTAGACAATTAAACTTCACAGTGCAGACCTAGGTGAACAGAATAAGTGTTACAATGCTTAATAATTAAAAATTAGGGTTAGTCATAGACACGGATCGACACTCGGCCTTTTAAACCAAGGCCCCAAGCCCCAACCACTAGGCTACTTGGGGGGGAGGGGGGGGGGGGGTTCGTTCCTCTAGACTGAAGATTCTACAGGGATTTCCAGTCACGTTAAAAAAAAAAAAGGCCAAGAAATTACTTGAGAAAAACCAAATAAACAATTCCAATATCAAATTAAAGGGATTCATGACTTAATCGTTCTTGAAATGTTACAAGTGAAAGAGCATAAAAATCCTGATACAACTGATACTCAAATGCTATTTTAAAATTTTAAGCTCCAAATCTCCCTTCACTCTAAATCAGTGACAACAGCATAGATGTGCGGATCATAATCACCATGGAGGTTGCGGACGCAATGCACATCTATAGTATTTTATAATTAGCATGCATAACATTATTATGGCCAAATATTGTATTTTCCTTGCATAGGACTTTTATCTATCATAGTATTTTCATCCTCATTAGAGTTCTTTTGTAGGATTTCGTATAAATATTGTACAATATTTGTATATATAGTATACATTGAAATGGATCAATGAATAACAAGTCATTTCTTTTGCTAACAATTATCATTGTCAACGCTGCATCATTCAGGAAATTAAAGAGTCTTTTTTAATCTTTGGTTTGTCTGTCAACCGAGATCCTAATTGTTTGGTTTTTTCCCCCTTCTCTATTATCCAACTAGCATAAGATCTATGCATTTCTTTCTTTCTTTCTTTCTCTTTCTGTAACTGATCTATGAATTACTTATGTTTGGTTTCTTCTTTAGTAGTTAAATATATATTTAAGTAGTTAATTTAACTAGATAACCCTTTCTGCTTTACTGTCTTTTTCATGGAGGGAAACCTGTAATATTTTATACATCGATACATCTTTTAAAATCTGCCCTTATTTGAATCCAGGTTGTTCCAATATTATCTTAAAATCTCTTTCCCTATGTTGCGAAGATTTTATTTTATTTTATTTTATTTTTTTGAGAAATATAGTGATGAAAGTAAGGATTACAATTTTATACTCTGTAATTAAGATACCCTATTATTTTGCTTTCTCTGTTCACATAGGAGCACAAAGCAACAACCTCTCTTGCAGAGATAACTCATGGGCAAGCAGAAGACATACCACTCAAATTCGAATAACAAAACCAAGAATCTAACCAGAGAACAAGATGAATGCATATTTCAAG
>JBAKGM010000365.1:39996046-40017308 GCA_037177215.1 Asparagus racemosus | reverse complement strand
CCCCCCCCCCCACCTTTTCTCCCCTCATTTATCTTCCCTTCTCCCTCATTACCTAGCAAAAGTTAATTCCCAAATAAGGATAATGAGTCCCCTAATTTTTCTTACCATTCGTTACCCCTAATCCAAACAAGTCCAAAAAGTCATTGGGAGAAAAAACTCAGTTTAGTCATTTTACATTTACACACCTAGGTCTCTAGGTTCTTTTTTGTTGGATCTTAGATGCAAGCGTAGAGTGGGAGTGATTAGGATTGTCTATCGTTTTTCACTTTAACACAGATTATGCCGCAGAAATGAACAAGTTACAACGATAAAAAAAATAATAAGCAATAATATCAAATACATAATCAACCAACCAAAAACACACGAGATTTTATAGTGATTCGGATAAATAATCATGCATCCACTCTTTCTTCTTGCCAAGGGACTTCCTCACCGTGATAGAGTTCTCCTGAATCACAAATCAGTTCAGTAGGCTTACAAGACTGTACCCTAGTTTTAACCCAAAACTAGTCGTTTAACCTGACTCTCCACAATGTGTAACTCGTCGCCCTAGCTAGTTTTGAACCCTCAATTCAACCAGCTTGGGCACACCGTAAAAGAAATTTAATATAAAGAAAAACAAACAATAGTTAAACTCAATACTGAAAAATAATCTTACATCCCTTTTGTTTAGCAAATCGTTCTTTGAATGATTGAAGAGAAACTTGTTGAAGAACGAGGATGATGATGAACTCCAAGGGCGGCTCTCATAACTATGAACTGATCGGATGATGTTGTGTGCGGCGAGTGAGCAATCGACGAGGCTATGAGGGATCTAAAAGGTTCCCCTTAATCAACTCTCCCAAAACTTAAGTCTACACACACACTCCCCCCCCCCCCCCCACCTTCTTTTTCTCTTCAGATTAGGTCAGAAAAGAATACTACAAAATGTAGGAAAAGATTGGGAGTTGATATGCAATGAATGGCTAGGATTAAAACCGGAAAAATCGATTCAACCATTTGTTGATGCACATATGCTTAACAGCAGGGTTTCAGATTGATTTTGAAGAGGTTGGGGCCCATTGATCACCTTTGATTGTTGTTCCCTTGATAGAAAGAAAGTCATGCACACATGCAACACATTAGAAGGGCAGAGTTGAGTTCTCTGGTGATTCCTTCGACAATAAAGTTAGTTATGATCTAAAGGGGAAAAAGGAACTAATATAGTTCTCTAAATGTGCAGAAATTGTGTACCTTTGGTCAGTAGGCGATGTGCCTATTTATACCGAGCTGACGAGGGTATTTATATAATATTGCCTGAGTCCACGCAGTCAGCTTATACGGCCGATACTTTACAGATGTCGAATGTGAGTGGTATGCGTCACCTTTGTGATTAATGCGAGGTGACAGGGGGAATTAAGTGCTGACAAAGTTCGATGAGTCATTAAGACTTTCGGCGGGATGTAATGATAACTTCGACCATGCATTTAATGTGATGGTGATTAATTTTCGGTATCGACCCTCGAGGGAGATGAGAAGGGACGCCTTTCATCTCGGCCTTCAAGGGAGACAAGAAGTCAGTGTATCTGGGTCGAGTCGGTGTGTAGTATAATTGAGACACGTGTCAACCAGTTAAATGTGATTAACATTTTATTATTTATATGGCACAACATCATTGAACCATCGATGATAGCTCTTGACCATCAATGGTGTTGAAGCGACCATTGACGGTCGATAACCCCATCGATGATTTGACCTCTCTAGACTTTTGCACGGTCGATGATTTATAGCATCATCCATCGTCTTGTGGTCACCATCGATGGTCAGTGTGGAACTATCAACGGTGCACATGCCGAAATGAGCTTTTGAGCTGATTTTTTATTCTTTTCATCTTGTTCTTGTTCCATACATGTATGTTCCTGTACTAGATCATCTCAAACGTAGATTAGACTCAAATGAATGTTTGTTATTACTCAAATATGAGATCATGAACGGACAACGTCCTAATATTTTTTTCCCTCTCCATGATATTTTAATCATTTGTCATTTACAGGTTGAGGTCCGTTTTATTTGTCATTTAGAGGTAGGATGTCAAAGAATTATGTGAGACACCCAAAGTTCAAAGGGTTTTATGGAAAAGAAAAAGTTTTTGGGTGTTAAAATTGAAACCCCAAAGTTCGCTGGGGTGCGGGGTGGGGGTGGGGTTTGAAACTTATCTTTAAGTTTAATTCTTGGTAATTTGATATCCTAGAATTATTATTTTTTCTAATAGGCAAACGACGTCTGATGTATATGATGAAGATTGGTGCCATATGTCTAAGAGGACATTTTCGCTAAAATAAGTGGAAGTGGAGAAAGCTAAATATATTAATGGACATCTATATATTAAGTGGCAATTAGATATTTAAAAAGTTATAAGTTGCTCTTAAGGGTCCGTGTAATAATTTTATTCGGTTTAATAGCTGGTTAACGTTAGGCATGATGGATAACTTGAGAAAGGGACAACTTGGACAGTGACATGGAGGCAGAAAATTATTATATGACTTCAATAAAATATGAAACTATTTAAGAAATTAGTGGTCACTTGAATCCCCAAAGCTAAGCTGGAACAATTTGGATACATAAAATTATTCAAAATTATTGATTTATGTATCCTCCACCAACTCGGGAGGATTAGCACATGAGTCTATGAGGGCCCGTTTGGTTGCATATAAGGGGGAAGGGGAAAGCTTACCAAAACTGACAGCTTTGTCAGTCTTTTGGCAGGCTTTCAGCCCATTTCCCTCTCTAAAAGAGGCAACTAAACGGGCCATGAGTATTCATCCTTTACTTTCCCAGTAATAACTAGTGGATTCCTATAAGCAAAATATACGTGTACGCTTCATTATATAATAAACATAATTGACATTAAACTATGAATATTATTATTACTAATTACTATCGATATTGTCATTACTAAAAAAATACCAAGATATTTTGAGCATATACTTGTGTTCCTAATTGTAAAGTCAGAAACAAAAACATTCCTATGATTTTCACAACAAATAGTTGTTTACGCGGAGAGAAAAAGGTTAAATGTGGATAGGCCCCTACGCCCTGCCCTGCCCCTTTTATGTCCCAACTAGGGATAATCTCTTTATAGTTCTATTATTGCAGATAGAACGCACGAGGTACATTTTTGGTTTTTTTTTAAGAAAATGTTGTTTTTTTTTCGACAAGTAGACTTTCTGATAATGAAACAGACAAGAAAGAAAGAAAAGAAAAACTAATCAACTACAAGGTCTATTAACAATTGGGCGAGAATACGAGGAGTCTATTTGTGACAACTGAAATAGGGGTGGCCATGGGCCAGATTCAACCGCGGTCCGAACCGACCTAGCCCGCTTTGGGTCAAGACCTAGCCTGACCCACTGTGAGTCGGGCCCAACTTGACCCGTGATATACTCGAGCTAGGGGCGGGGCTGGGTTTCGCTCTAAACCTGTAGATAAAGAAGTAGGTATGGCCCACGCCTGACCTAGCCCGGCTCAGCCCGTTTTAGGTGATAGTTTTATTTTGATGTTATTTTAGTAGCAACTCAGTCTGAAATAGCAACCTTCAAGTGTTTGAGTTGTAATTTTAGTATTGATAGAATTTTCTAAATTCTATTAAGTATTTGAATGAGTGTTTGTAGTCATTTTGATTTACTGAAAACATTCAAACTATTGTGAATCTTTTATCCTTTGAGTTAATTTCATCACCAATTATAAATTTGTAAGGTTTAGAATTTTCAGAAAGATAAAATATATATTTCTCTCTTTAAATTATACATACTAATTTAGAAAAAATTTTGAAAAGAAAACCCGATCAGTGACCAGGCTTGCTGTGGGCCGGGTTGGACCCGGCGCAACCCCATGCGAGCTGTGGGCCAAGCTTATCGAGCCCTAAACCCATGAATAAAATCATCGGCCTGACCTAACGAAGCCTGTTCAAATCCAAGTCTAAATCGGCCCATACCCAAAACCAGGCGGGCGGTTCATGGGTTAGGCCCGGCCCAGCCCACGCCCACCGCGAAACAGAAACTACATGGATCGATCCTCTTGGCCAATAGTGCATGGTGCCTGTATCGGCATTTAAAAAAAAGACTGCTTGGAGTTTGTTAACCCACGTTAATGAACTCACTTTACGAAGTGGTCAATGCAATAAACTCACAAGCGTCAAAAAAACCCAAGCAAAATCACATGATTACTCACTTGACCAAATCTTTCTCGTGCATACCAACTCTCAAGGCACCGATCCAAATTGTACTTGAAATAATTAAAGAAACACAAATTTATAAAGGATCTACTTGTTTCCATAGAAAACTTATAGAGTTATTTCTTTAATCATTGATTAAATTTACCATTTCTCTAACAATAAGCAAAATCTTCATGAAGCAAACGACCGTAGAATCGAAAGTCTCTCTCATGCCATAACACCAAACGTTTACGCTAAGATCTGTAATTAACAATTATTTAATTTACAAGTTCCCCCCTTGCCGTCCTTTTAGATTGTCCCGTAAATGGCAATATCATTTGCCCCACTTGTACACAACCTTTTTGGGGCCCCGCACTCATGGGCCCACAAACATAAATTAAAGATGAATATATGGGTTTATTTTGACGGGGGAGCGTCAGGAATAAAAGGGGAGGCAACGGACACGTGTCGGTCAGAGGAGCCGCCGCTGCCGTGAAGGTCAAGTCGTTGTGGATTCGTGCAGCGCTGCGCTTCGACCAAAGCTTAGGGACCAAGTTATTCTTTGAAAGGTAGCAAATTACAGAAATGGCCTTGGTGTATATAAATTCATAATTTAGTCATTGAAACTAAATAGAACCTATAAAGTAATTTAAAAATTGCTAATGTCATGTTTCTACAATAGTGATATAAAAATTGCTTAAACCTCAATTATACTTTTTACTACAGTTCATGAATTGTAAAAAGTTTTCATTGGTTGATGATTGGGAAAGAGCAAGATTATATTTTGAGGGATTCTAAACTTTAAAATTACAATACAATGTTTCTTGAAATAAATAAGATTTTAGATATATAAAAATTTATGTTTTACATCGTTGAAGTCATCTTGCTTCACAAAATTGGACTTGCAGAAAATTAAAGATTTTGATCATTAGACCTCCTTTCAGTTTAGAGATAAATCTTTTAATAATACCAAGTCCATTGCATAATAGTTCAAAATAGAACTATTGGATTAGTGTTCTTATTTTCAAAATATCATCTAACTGTATTGATCTAAGATGAACCAAGATTCGCCTAAATCAACGGTCTTCATTAAATCACTAAAAACTACTTTATCTTTGAACTCACTTACAAATAAAACTCAAAATTCATTCCCGCGTCAAGAATTCTAGTTTCCTCAGAATCCGTTATTACTTAAAAATAAAGGGCAATTTCGTCATTATATCAGTTACTAGAGGTCTATATAACGAAGCCATCGTCGTTATGTAGTTATTAATACCGAATCCATTGCATAATGAAATCTTAGAGTAGTATTCTTATTTTCATAATATCATCTAATTGTATTGATCTAAGATGATCCAAGATTCGCCTAAATCAACGGTCTTGATTAAATCACTAAAAGCTACTTTATCTTTGAACTCACTTACAAATAAAGCTCAAAATTCATTCCGCGTCAAGAATTCCAGTTTTCTCATAATCCGTTATTACTTTAAAAAAGGGCAATTTCGTCATTTTATCAAGTTACTAGAGGTCTATATAACGAAGCCTCCGTCGTCGTCGTCTCTCTCGATTTTATGCTTATTAAATCCTGTTAAATTCTACAGCAAGCTTTACCAAATTTTTTTTTCTATTCTTAATTCCCCCCTCCCTTTTTTCTTGAAAATAATTCCATGACGAATTAGGATTTCTTAGTTTCCAAAGCTTTTGATTGTTTAGTAATGGAAAATTTGGTTATGTTTTAAGCTGAATTCATTTTGACCTCGGATTCGGCGGATCAGGGCTTGTTCTTCTCAGTTTTCTATGCCATTAAATTCAGACAAAATCCTCCTGTGAATCAGATGAATTCTTTTATTTATTGACAAAATTAGAGTCTAAGTCGACGAAAGCAGGGTTCTCAAAATACAATTTTGTTTTTTTATTAAAAAAAATCTCAATTCTATAATTTCTTGAAAATGAAGTCCCTAATTGGACTTAATTAGAGTTTTATGATCTTAACGGAGGGCTACCGGTTTGGTGTTGGGGATCCGAAATCGACCCTGGCTTACACCGGCGGCCGCCCGGTAAAATCCGAGGGCGACTGCCGTGTATGCGCCGCCGCCGGCGATCTTTTGCTAAAGTTCGCCGGCGGCGACAAGACTGGAGGGTTCAGCCATGAGAGCGAGCATGATTTGGCGATGATGGTCAGCGATTTTTTGGAGAATGGAAGCGGTGGAAATGAGTCCAAGTATAGCAGTGATAGCGATTCTGGGTGCTCTGATCTTGGCCATTTAGCTGACAAAGTTTCGGTGAGTTATTTATTATTATTTTTCCAATGATTATTGTTTTATATCATTTGTTCCTAGCTTACTTGTTGATATATGCATTTGTTTGCTTTAATTTTTATTTTTATGTGAAGAATAACGTTCAAGAATGTAACATTCCTAAAAATAATATAATATTCCTAAGATATCAAATATAATGTTATGTATTGTTGGTTTTTTTTTTTTTTTTTTTGACTCGATAATAGATTGTGCTAAATTCTAGCTTGCATTGATCACCCTTTATTTCGTACCTTTTGGTTTTTATCTTTATCTTTTCCTGTTCCATTTTAAATTTTGGGCTCCAAAAGAAGGATGTCTATCTAAGGGCTGTTTGGCTCCTCTGGTTAAAAGGAAATGAAAGTTACTGTAGCGCAAAATCAGAGATAATTCTGATTGTTGATTCTGATGCTACAGTAACTTTCCTCCAAAATCCTCTCTTTTGGAGAGTCTTTGCTGCAAAGTTGCCACTTAGAATTTTTTTTGCCACTTCAGCATCCACTTACACAACCAAACAATGTAAAAAAGAGGAAAGTCACTGTAGCTCTGACAGCTACAGTGACTTTCACCAAAAACATCCAACCAAACAGCCCCTATAGTGAAAGGAATTGACTTTTGATCAAAGGAAGAAGATGGTTATGATTCCCTCAATAACGAAAGAAGTGGGCATACTCCAGCCTTTTTAATCTAATAATTTCTGGATGAATATCACTAGATTTTTGACCAAAACTCTCTGTTTGGTATTTTAGGATCGCGGTATTTCATCTTGAATTGAATTATCTGTATTCATACTTTAGTGCCCTTTTTTTAGTTTCTGAAACCTAGGTGGGGATTTGATTTTGGTGAGTCTCATACTTCTCATATATAGTCTACCCTCAATGAATGTTTAGAAATCTGATGGAAATCCATATGGGTGTTATTAATGAATTAATATTGTTAGGTGGTGGAAAAGTAAAAAGTTCAACAGGGCAGATGGAAATATAGATTATAAACATGCTTCTCATGAGCGAGACTATTTTGTTTTAGCTCTAATAAAAGTTCAAATTTGGGCGTATATTTCTCGAATTGTGTTGGTGGCGTTGACAAGTTGATTCCTGTAATACTCTGCCAAAATATGAAATTTTGCAGTCGACTATACAAGATTTCAAGAGCAGCCTGCTGTGATTTTCATGGTTCGATTCTAAGCCCTGACTTAATAGATTCCAGTGAGTACAATGTTTGACAATATGGATAACTAGGCTTATGTTGTTTTTTTTCCTAAACAAAAGTTTGGGGTTGGGGTTGGGGGTCGGGGTGGGGGCAGGGACAGGTGGTTATTCTTCCAGCTGTTTTTGAAAGATAAAAAAGGAAGATTATATTAATTTTAAGCCTCTGACGTTTCCTTTTATTTTACTCAAAAAGATTTTTTTTTCCTTCTGTAGGGATTTGAAAGGGCACTCTTGTGCATCCAATCACATGGCAATATAGATCCTGACTTTGATACTTTCTCGATTGAGGCACACATGATTGATGATATCAAAAAGCTCAGGGACATGGCCGCAGCATTAGTTGCATCACATTCTGGTATTCACTTTCAGCGGTTGAAACTTAAGTATATCAATTCTATAAGTTATGTTGAATCTTTATTAAAATATTTCTGAGCTGGATATGGTGCTTTCAGCTTTGAGGTAAGACCATAAAAAAGAAAAGGGCTTGTCATATTATGGCTTTAGACCCTTGTATAGCTTAAATGCCTGCATAAAAGCTTATCTGCTTATTTCTGATCGGGGATTAAAAATTGAAGTGGCATGGCGAGGCATAGGTTTAGTGCATTGTTAGAGGAAACAAACATTCTGTACTCTGTGTGCTAGAGCATGAAAAGAGCTTAGATGTCGTCAAAGTAACTAAAATATAAGGAAGAAAGGTAAAGGAGCATAGTTGACATTAAAGAGCCATAAATGTTTCTTGAAGAGAGAGACAATTTACAAAACAAGAACCTTGAGACACTAAAATCGGGTGTGTAAAACTTAGCTTCAAAGCATGAAACTGAAATAAAACGAGGAAATGCTGCTGGTGCCTAACTGAAGGCCAGGCAAAGGCCTTCAGGACACAAAGAGAAATCAGAAAGTGTGAAGCCATGTAATATGTAAAACTGTGTTTTTTTTTCCTTCTCCACTCGCCTTCACTCTGCAATTTAACCCTTATTATGGAGAAAGGCAAAGGATGCAAGTGACACTTTTATTTTCACTGAGCAAATCTGCTTGCCCCCTTTGATATATTAGAATTTACATACCTTGATAAATATTGCGATCATGATTCTGTTTTCTGTCTTTCGTCCTCCTGACTGTCTATGTTCTATTTAGATTCAGTTTAGCAATGGCTTCTTTATTTTTTATTTAAAAAAATTAAGGCCTGGATCTGGCTTAGTAGTAGCTTATAATGTATCTTTCTCTGATGTGAATTTGGATTTTGGTCATAGACAACCATTGCAAATCTGTAATGTTGATCCATAATCAACATTTATTTCAATCATAAATTTGTTATTGCTATCTGATCCTTGGAGCTTACACTTTTTCTGCAAAGCTGAATTGTCGAAGCTGACATTTATGTAATTGTCCTTTGGCTTAGGAAATGTCCAATAACTAGGTTGTGGATAAATTGTTATAGAACATGACATTCTGGCTTCAAGAAAATGCTTTGCGGGTCATCCAACTTGGAGTGTGTAATGGGCTTTTGTATGGGGATGTAATTTCAGAAACTGGGTGACATACAAATCAAAACTATCTTCATATTCATTTATCGGTTAATATAAGACTCCAAGGCATACCCAGTGGTGAACATTCTAGAAAAATTGGAACATTCTGGAAAAATTGGCATCACTTGTTTGAATTTTGATCCAGACTACATGTTTTGGTACGGCTACATCTGTTACCATTGCAGTAGGAACCAGAAGTATCAAGTTCACTTTACATTTGGGCGTTGTTATTATAGGCAGTGAACTGGTTTCATCAGCGAGAAGTTTCTGACAATTTTAAATATTGTTTTGAAAAAAATTACTCTGATAATTAGTTTCTAAGCTCCTCTTGCCCTTGGATATTAACCAGTCTATACAGAATCGGCTAACTACATGAAGAGAAAAGCTATTCATGATGAAGAAAATTGGGCCTCACATTCAAATGAGAGGCAAGAAGTTGCAAGCGTAACGTTCAGGAATGCGATTAAGAGAAGAAACATGACGAAACTTCAACAGAGCCAGTGCTTGCTCTAGAACACCATGTCTTAAGCAATTGCCAATCCAAGTATTTGACATTTGTTCTCAAAGGTAAGAGATATCTTTGATCATCTTTTTGCACAACGCTGTTCGCTTGCACAATAATGGACGCTTAGTTCCTTATCATAAATGAAAATTTTAAGCTTCTGGTTTCTCTTCCGTCGATCCTTATATCCTCAGTTACTTTAAGCCTCTTCAGGATAGCGCTAATAGTAACTATTATCTTTGTGCTACTTTACTATTAGAATGAGAAAGTGAATTTACCGCCTCCATCGTCCACCTCAATATAAAGAGCAACTCCTCATCATTCATCATTCATCGTTCATTGTGAGTCAGAAATAATCCGCATGTTTTTTCTGCAAAAGGTGCTAGTTCCTGACCTCTCCCAGTTAGCAACTGAGTAATAAAGCAATACAATCTTTAGTATTCTTTCTGGACTTTCTAAACTTACTAAATTTGGTGTGCTTAGGCATGATATGAACATGAAAATAAGTCAATGTTTTTTTTTTTTGTCTTTTTACCCCCATAAAATGAAGGCTGTAGCACACTTGCACTTAAGAGTATTTAAATAATCAACTTTCCATACCTACATCTAGCGCTCTTGTTGCTATTAATGATATTTTACCAACCTCATCAAAGTCTTACTTATTTGATAGCCTGCACATGAGCCATCAAATTGAGTATAAGAATTCAATTTCTTATATTATCACCTCATTGATTTTTCTTTGAGTTAACACGATGGATCTCTTTCCCTACACTTCATTCAAAATATTTAATGATAATTAGGAAATAAAGATGCTAAAGGTCACTACGTCCTCATCAAAAGACACAAATATACATCTCACAAGAACATAGACTAAATATGCTGTAGGAGTCCTTCTAGTCATCTGATCTTTTCGAAGTGAAGGTGTCTGAGTCGATAACGAGCCCACCCTAGCCCTTGTAGCTGGTCGCCGGATCTCTCTAAAAATGTTCCTGAAATTTCTATGATCTCTCTTTTCGAATGTTCCAACACGAAATTGATATCACAGAGTTTTGTATACCTGTTCAGAACTCTTACCTCTCTTCACGTCGAGCAAAGCTATTCGAAAATCTAGGATGAACATGAATGCTAAAGATATTCCTAAGCTGTTCCCCATCCCTTTGCTTAACTGGGCAGAGGAGTTGGATGATCTATCATCTACTAGATCTAGAGAGTACACAATCTTCTTGTACTTTCATTTTCGATTGATTAAGTTGGATGTCAATTTTTATTTGCAAGACATAGGAAACAAAAGGAAAATATACCGCAAACTATTCCCTTTTTCAGTATTCATGCAATAGTTGTTGTGCAAATAGACGGAACGTACTATTTTTCGTTATCACATCAAATTTCAAGGTTAGAGAAATTTTAGTCTCGCACTGTTTGTAAGTCTAAATTTAGTACTTATCATGTCGGCGATAGTAAAGAACAATTGGTTTAGTGAATATTAAATTCGATTGTGAATAATAATATCCTATGCTCAGAGGGCGCGTACATGACTTCAAAAATTCCAATTGTCATTTCTCATTTGTAAAATAGGATGGGTATAGTTAGAAACGCTTGTTTTGCTCTAATTGCTTCACAACTAACTTGGGTTGTAAAATGTAATTTAATTTTGTGACTACATTTATACAAAATGCTCTTGTAGCCATGAGGATCTTTTTCTTGCTCCCACGTTATGTAAAACCGGTGCCGACGCGTCTACACGCTGCTGCTGTGTAACCTACCCGCGTTGCCAGTGGTGTTGACTGTCCTTTTTCTACCGCGGGCGTCACATCAAATGCTCAGGTCAAAACTCCACTCTCCTAATCCCCACCGCTCTTATTAGTACACAGTTTTAAGCTTAAAAGTCCGTTCTTCAGCGAATCTCTTCACGGAGACCCATTCTTTGTCTTTTTCTAAGATGATATATTGTCCATGTCCGCATATTTTTGTCAACTCGGTTTAATTAGGAGAAGAGTTTTTAAGCTATAAGTTATCTTTCTTTGAGATGATTGAAATGTACTGAGGTTTGGAAGTCTAATGGTTTTTAGGGTTAATTTCAGAAAACCACCCCGAATTTTTCGTGGTGTTGCACTAAACACCTGAATTTTTTTTATTCGATAAACCGCCTGAACTTTCGGAGCTATTGCACGTAACGCCCTGAATTTTTTTTTAATTCCACCAAATCCTACTTGAAATTTTTCATTTAATCCTCCCAAATTAGCACCATCAACTCTAATGTATTATTATGTGGCAAGCATGTGACACAAGGGAAAAAAAGAAGAGAAAAAGAAAACAACTCCTTAAATCCAAAAATTTACCATTTTGACCTTTCTATGGATATTTTTGGGGGACTGAGAAGGGGAAGTTTTTGTTTTGTTTCTCATGTGTTTGCCACATGGCATGACACATTATAGTTGAAATGAAAAACTTTAGGTGAAGTTTAGGGGAATAAAAAAGTCTAGGGGGTTATGTGCAATAACCCTAAAGTTCAGTGTTTTTTCCCCTTAAAGTAATCCTAAAGGTAAAAATGGCAACATCAAATTAAGCTCATGTGAGGGTCATAACGAAAATAAAAAACATATAGAACAAATGTGCATAAGCCTGATTTCAAAGATATTATTTCTCAAACCATAAGATTACAGATTCTTAAAGATGAACAAACGTTTGAAGGAAAAAGATAATACGGTCTCAACTCTAAACAAGCCAATCTTGGGAAATAGTAAGAGAGCATGACTAACTAGGGGAGAAGAATTGTTTTTTCTTGGAAGAGAGGGAAGAAGAAGAATATGGTTACTCAAGTCATGTGACAACGTTGAATGTTAAAGAAGGTTTGCATATGATTGTAGGAACTAGAGAGGTCTTCATCTCCCTCGAAATTACCTTCATTTTTTTAAAATAATCTCTGTGGTCTTAATTTGATTCCGGATTAATTTAACATTGTTACTACTAGGCTTAGCTTGCAGGATTGCATATTTTTTCTTACCACATTTAATGAGGGGAAGCGTGTTATTCGGGTAAAGATCCTTTGATGCTATGCTTGCTTATTTTTTAAGTGTAGATCTGTCTTGGTGATCATCCTTGTTTTTATATGATTTCTCTTTAGAAGACAAAAAAGAAAAAAGAAAAATTACAACAAAATTATATATCACATTAATTATGTTCAAGTTTCTCTTTCTTACCAAATATACACATAATTTGACATATTATCTTGGATGTAATGGCCTATGATTTCACTTTATGTAGACTTCATATTTCCTTTGTCCATATTGTCTATTCTTCTTCCCTGTTTTTGTATTTTCTTTTCTTCTTTTTCAATAATTAAGGTGCTTGCTTATATAGTTTAGAGCTAAATGATTGTGGGCCACACATGTTTGTTGGCCCCTTCTATTTGAGGGGCTCCACTTTCGAGCTTCCAAGAATCAACTCACGTCTAAGACTAATCTAATAATTAATTAATTTATTATTACCCTTATCTACCGTTAAATAATTCGGAGATTAGGGAAGAGGGGAGAGCGACCACGTGAGTGTCTTTCAAACAAACATTCACGTTGAGCCCCTCTCTCTAGCTCAGGAATTCCAAGGCCTTAATTAATTAACACTAGCTTTAGATTAATTATATACGTGAGAAATTATAAAGTTTTTCTTCCTCTAGAGAGAAAGAGTCAACAGGGAACGTGGGAACCAAACAATACCTCACACTTCTTATTTTCTTGAAATGCCCTTTTATTGGTAGTCAACTCTCTCCTCTCTCTCCTTTTATAGTTTCATGAACTTGGTTTATGTTAAAATATAAAATTATAAACTCACAATGTTCACTACGATTTTGGACTTTTAGTGTAGTGAAAATATCAGATGATATAAGAACAGCCTAGCTAGGTTCAAATGCCATTGGATATGTATTTAAAGCGGGTTTTTAAAAATATATTGTTATATGCAACATGAACGTCACTTCTCATGTGAATCTATGTTAAGGGTATAAGTCAAAGCATTTAATTCTTATCACAACTTTGAAGTTTGGTATAGTAAAAGAGCCTTTAAGGGTTTAGCTCAAACTGTCGCATTATGTTTAAGTCATCTTTTAATGCAAATTAAAGAGACTTCATTTGAGTAACAAAATGAAGATATTTCAATACTATAATGAATAGGATTTGCTTGCGTAAGTGCTAAGAACAATCTCATATCTAGTGTATTTGACCAAGTTACTTCGCTCACAACCTCTTAACTAAACATGTGCCACGCACATGACACCGTACTTTATCTCAGTTTCTTCGGCTGGTTCATTGTATCTAAGGAAATAGAAGGATGTAATTGCTGAGACCCAACAGTGAGTGTTTTGTCAACCATTTCTCTCTATGTATCATTAAGGATAATTTGAAATTTAAAGAATAATTTGTTGGGTAAGGAGGGATTTAGTTAACTAATACTTATTAGTACTGCAAGAATAATTTGACAGTTGTAGCATAATTGTCCTCAGATACAACCTTCCTCCAACTAATACTAGTGCACGCCTCTTGTCCAAAATATATGATTAAGGTCTCTTCTTTGGAGCATACACACGTATGAATGCAGATGTGGGGCGGTTATACAATATAGGATCCGTACAAAATATTATTATTGATCATCTACATACTATATACTATATTGGGTAAATATCAGAAAACGCTTAACTTTGGATGATTATCAGAAAACACCCCTTAACTTTCAAAATATCAGAAAACCTCCCTTTAAGTATAGGGATTATCACAAAACCCCCCTTAACTTTCAGATTTTATTAGAAAACCCCTTTAACTTTGAGATTTTATCAGAAAACTCCCCTATATTCAGGGGTTTTCTGATATTTTGAAAGTTAATGGGGGTTTTCTGATAATCATCCAAAGTCAAGGGGGATTTTATGATATTTAGCCTACTATATTTATCACAAGCACATTACATATGAATCATGATTAATGAAACTTTGACTTGCTAGTTGTCTTGGAGCTAAGAATCTTGATTATGAAAATTTCTGTTCCTGTGACTAAAAAGCTTAGGGATGAGGGAAAAAAAAACACAATAGTATTCATTATCTTATGACTACTAGGCCACCATGGTTATTAGGGTTTCTCCTTGAAAAGCCAAGGATCACTTATTGCTTTAATCTTATTTAATTTGGTTATCGATATATGTACCTACCCTATCAAAGCTCTCTTTATAAATAGGCATACTCCTCAACGTCTGCCTTCAACCCTCTTGCAATCTTGATTAATCTCCTCATACTACTGATCGCTGAAAGAATGGGTGGAAATTCTCCTTGTGCTTCATGCAAGTTGTTGAGGCGAAGGTGCGCTAAGGATTGTATCTTTGCTCCCTTCTTCCCTTCCGATGATCCTCAAAAGTTTGCGATTGTTCACAAGGTTTTCGGAGCTAGCAATGTTAGCAAGATGTTGCAGGTAAATCCTTCATGTTCAGGGAATAGGTTTATCCTCATTACAAACTCTAATTCTATGCAACATTAGGGTTCTCATTTGTTTGTTATCGGGTCTCCAAGAGAATCAGGGCCTTTAATAGAATTGAGGACAGTTAACCGAAATGATTTAGCTGTTAGATATTAATCCAAACTTTCTATGCAATGAGCCTTACATAGAGACTGATGGGTAATTAATGCGAAAGATCTAAATTAGGCTTCAAATTCTCTACACCTTTGGTTACACAGAAATCCTATACATACTTGTAATGTGGACAAATATATAACATCACTAATTGATGTGAAACCCATATATACAAGGTATTTATCTATAATATTGTATGCATTAAGAGATATTGACTCCAACTTTGTCGTAAATGAGCCCTTAACAGAGGTTGAGAGTCAATTAATCCAAAAAATTCAAGTATTAGATATTGTATTAAACTTTTAAGTCCATTAGTCTATTCTAATTCTTCTAAGGGTTAGATGTATGCAAACTCTTCATTAATCCTAGGCTAAATGATTTCATTCAACTGTATTGCTTTTTGTAGGAGGTTCCATTTCATCAGAGAGCAGACGCAGTGAGCAGCCTTGTGTACGAAGCCAACGCTCGAACGCGGGACCCAGTCTACGGCTGTGTGGGGGCCATCACCTTCCTCCAGAACCAAGTCTCTCAGCTGCAGATGCAACTAGCCATTGCTCAGGCTGAGATCCTGTGTATTCAGATGCAGCAAGATCAGCACTTGGTGAATAATCCTCAGTTAGATTTTGAAGAAGAAGACAAGTGTTTCCTCTTGCATGATAATAGCTTCAATGCAGCTCAGGTTCAGGAGACTCTCAAGAAAGAATCACTTTGGACGTAGATATTTTTATCTTTTGGCGAAGAATTAGTAGTTTACATAAATATATGGGTTATAGATACAACTGCTAAACTATAGAAGGGTTAGTCGCTTATTAACTTTGAATTTATTTATCAGGGCTTAAACCTGTGGATGTCCAAACAGAATTATCTATCGATTATTGTATTGTGTACTATAGAGGATCTCCCCGCAAGACATTGATATCAGAGGGCCTCTCCATAATATATTGACTTCATATCAGAAGTATGTGACGGGTACAAATAACTGAAAAATAATTGATTGTTTCGAAATCAGAGGATCAAAGTACTAATAAATTTTTTAGAACTAGCAAGTGGATAATCTTCTATGATACAGAAGTTGTTTCTGTAATTTACACTAAATTTATTGATATATTTTCATAAATTCAGTAGAATGTTAAATGGAGAGTTGAATGGAATTCAAGTTTGTTTTCTTCTTCATCTTTGTCCAAGTTTGGCATAAAATCAATATGAAAACATTAGCACTTAATGACTAACCATGTGTTTTGCCTTGGGAATTTTGCTTTTTTCTGTCTTGTTTTCTAAGTATTAATAGTTCTCCACGTTCATGTAGAAAGATTAATAATACTTATAGTGAGAGGTTGGAGACACCTGGCACTTAGTTAAAAAGTACTTTATGATGCAATATGCAACTTAATGTGAGGACTTTTTGCCACAAGTTTTAGATTTTTCTTGGGTGCTTGACTTGAATGATCACATGATAAAATAGTAATATACATGACTCTTGCTTATAAGTGGGAAAATTCTCCTAGACTGGTTAAGGCACTTCAATCATGGTTTTTTATACTCTAGAAATTTTCCAAGCCCCCATGCTCCTTTGTTCTGTCTTTGAAGAAAACGAAAAGATAAGAGTATAATTAGAGGGGAAAAAATAACCAAGTGATGGTATACGCTAGTCATTTTCGTGCGGAGAATTTTCACTCTTTGGGGAGCAAGATGAGACTTAAACAATAGGCCATTTTGATGAAAAATGAAAGTTAAGCAAAATGTAATATTAAGTCCTGTAACTTGGATGACAACATATGTTATTTCTGATTTGTATAGCCTTAAAGCTATACATGGATACTAGCACTATTGCACGTGTAAATGCGCGTGTAATAGAAATTAAAACTTAAAAAGTCTAATTTTTATATAAAACGGGTCACTTCTATAAGGGATCATCAATTTTTTAAGAGCTTTTTTTATGGTGTTTGTTCTTTTAATAAGCTATATTTTATTTATCTTATTCGGAGTTGGCTATGACAGATATTTCAATTTGAGTGATGACATAATTTTCTTAGATAATGTTCTTCAGAAGGCAATATTTTTCATATTTTATTTTAATTATTTTTAGCCTAATTATCTAGATATACACTTTCGATAATATTTACATTGGAACATATTGAAATTCTAATTGTTGCTTTTATTGTATTTATTTATGTCCATTCTTTTTGGGAAAAGAACTTCATCATTTTATATTTTTATCTTTTATAATATGCAATGTAATGGGTATGTTATTAGTGTACCTGAATAATAAGCTCGTGTCCACATTCTATAAAGTTCTAGAAAAAATAATGAGGAAAAAAAGAAAAGAAAAAAGTACTCTCATAAAATTACAATTCTACCATTTCAAATACCATAGGCATGGAGGAAATGTCCACCTCACATCCATTTTTCGCTTACCCCAACTATTTCCAATATAGTAGTACGTAGACTTTAGCCTAGATAACCATTTCAATATGGGATTTGGGATTAGCGTCAATAGAGGAATGGTCAATGGAATAGGGACCAAACTAATAAAAAATAAATAGATTATGTAGAAGGCTAAGATTAAGTTAACATTACACAAGTCAAAACTCTGGTCTGTCTCGGAATTAGCTTTCTTGATTTAGAGAGTAAAGCCAATAGGAGGAAGTGAGAAAAGGAAGAAAAGCTTTTCTACTTTTGAGGGCTCGAGGTTAACGCACCAAGCGATGCCTCTTTCGTTCAAATTAATGCCACTCCATTTTCTTATTACATCGTTTTCTTTTCTCTTTCCCAGGGCGTTGAATTAAGAGAAGAGCTCATAAGATTTCTCTTCCACCAAAGTTTAACTACTCCATCTTGATAGTTAATAAATAAATAGTTTTGTTGTTAAGATTTTTGAATTAAAATTGTTAGTAGAACATAGAACTGTACTAAGGATTGTTTGATATCTAACACTGTTGAAACTTTGCAGTTCTAAAGAGTTTATCTGGAAGTTCAAAGAACTGTACTATAAATTTTTGTTAATTCAATTGCCTTCAACATCTCACATGCATCTTCACATTCCATATGTGTACCTTAAGATTTTGAACTTAAGATTTTGGCATATTATGCAAAATATTAGAAAAAAGATAGTACTATTGTAGCGTGATTTGTGTTATTAGCTAGTGAAGCCACTACCCTAGCTACTATCATTTCTTATATAGATAAATTTGGATTCAAGTTCTCTTTCATTACACCATTTGAAATCCACTTGGAATGTATGAGCCGTAAGTTGTATAATTGTGAACATCAGAACAAATTTGTGACTATTTCACAGGGTTAAAGTGAAAACAAAATAAAATGCAATTTACGAGTACAATCATCATATCATACTCCCTTTAAAAGTGGGAGTTATGGAAAAACATTCCATAGACAATATTATCACAATTCTTTTTTAAGTATTACATTCTAATCCTAACTAAACTTAATTAATTATCATTATTGATTAATTAATTATATTATATGTCACTTGTCAAATTTGTATAACTAAGGACATCTTATAGAATTATCAGTAATCTATAAGAATAAATATTTAAATATTATTTAGATATTAGTCCCGATTTTAAATCTTCAATAATTCTATATTAGTCCCTAAAAGTTTAAAAATTTCTTCTAATTTTATGACTAATATTGAGTTTTTAAAGACTTGAGAGATAAATATGTAAATAAGCCATATTTAAAAGAAGGGTTAATTTTTAAAAACCCCTCAAGTATGGGGTTATCTCTGAGAACACACTCAAATCATTTAATTAGAGAAAAAGCCCCTAACCATGGGGGTGCTACAGATAATCCCTCTCAACTTTAGTACGCCACTAATTTTTGGAAACCGCCCATAATTTTTAGTGTGTCCATAAAAACTCCCCTGGCCTTTTACACTTCTCTCAACAAATTCTACTAATGTCTTTACTTCAAGATGTGATTTGAATGAAATAACCACTTAAAAAACTTATTTTAGTTAAAAAGAAACTTTCAACCCGTAATAAAAGGACCCCAACTAATATATGATGTTTCCCCCTCTATATCTCTTCCTTTTCTTTTATCTGGCAAAAACCAAGATAATTCTTTTAAGGTTGAGTGTTACTTGTCACAAAATAGATTAGACTCAAGAGTGCTAGTTTGACGGGTTAAGTGTGAAAAAGAGTGTCAGAAAAAAAAGCCCTCATTAATTTGAGAAATATCCTTCAAGTTTTTGTCATATTAGACCCTAAATTCTTCTTAAGTTTATGTCAGACCCCCAATTCTTCATTTTCTAGTTTGAACCCAAATCTATTAAGTTGCTTTAAATAACACTCTTTTAGAATTATAGCTTTGTTATATTAGGCCCTAAATTCTTTCTAAAATTTATATTAGACCATCAAATCTTTACATTTTCTGATTAACACTCCAAATAAATTAATTTCAAGAGTTTATTCAAACTACGACAGCAATTACGAACAGTATCCAAGTAGAGGTTTTTGTTAAAACAACTTAATAATGTGCGAGTGTAAATTAGAAATATGAAGATTTAGAGGTATAATATAAAAATTAAAAAATAAATTAGGTCTAATAAAAAAGGTCATAAAAGTAATAAAAACTCATAGTTGATTCTGATAAAATTATGAACGTTCTTGATAATTTTTTTAATATTTGCTTAAAAAACTGGATAATTTTGGATGATTTTATGGATCTGGGCCTAGTTCATATTTATATTCAGATATGGAATATTATACAATAAACCCGAACCCGGTAGTCCACGTTTCTACGGAGGTTTGAGACTTTTGGATGATGTGGCAAGAGTAAAAGTATGGAAGTTTGAGACTTAGGGGTTGTTTGTTTTCATGCATATTGCATCCTCGCATTAAAAAAAGGGATCTGCAAGTTAAAAATTATGAAATTTTAGCAAATACATTGTTTGTTTATTATTTTTTATACAAGATTTAGGGTTGTCACATAGGATAAATGCATCAAATATAATTCCCTAAAATTATATTGATTTCAGCCGGATTTGTGAATTTAGTCACATATCCTTAACAAAATGCATGGACAACCCCGCATAATTTGATTGGATTTTTAAGCCTCATGCAAATCCTCTTTAATATCCATAAAAAAACATAATTTTAATTATAGGTTTTTCAAAATATTTTCCACGCATCAATATTAATCGAGATTAATCCATATACCAAACAACCACTTATATATAATTTCTGTTGATGTACACCTCTTATAGGTCCTTACGAGCTGCAGAACTTGGGTTGTGAATCTTGTGATGGCGTTGAATGTGGTCAAGACTCGATTCACTACGACGATTCTTTAAAGTGATTCTATCAATAGATAACTTATTTAGGATGATAATCTTTCAATTTAGAGCAAGAATATAGTGAGAGTAGATAGTTAAGTTATTCAGTGAAGGCTTAAACTAGAACTGATTGTGGGTCTTGACACTTTAGGCAACAATTATTGGCTCGGTTTACATACCACTCAACAATGCCATACCAGAGATACTGGCGCTTACATATGAGCAAGCACTAGCTACAGTGGCGGATTCAGAAAAATTTACTTCGGGAGGCAGACTACAAGTATCTATTTACAGAAATAAACGGAACTCAATTCGGAGATGTATAACTTGTGATATTAATGTTTTAACAATACAGTGTCAAAACAATTAGCAACAAGCTGCAAACGTTCACAGACGCTGAAACTTGCACGACCCATAACTTTTGACTCGGTTATCGGAATTACTATTATAATATATTTCAGAAAGCTCTCAACATGATCTACAAAAGTAAGATCTCCAGGGGTGCGGCTGCCCACCCCATGCACCATTTGGATCCGCCCCTGATTCACTGACTCCATAAATCTATGCTCGTCTTTCCTATTACGCAGAAAAAGTAATCATATTTATTATTTATTATAATTGTGGAATATGGAATTGTTATA
>JBAKGM010000365.1:39891421-39928247 GCA_037177215.1 Asparagus racemosus | reverse complement strand
TGATCCACATGGGGAAAAATACGGGGGGGCGGGTCACATGAGCTTCATGCTTTTGGGGCCTTGACACAATTTTCCCTATATTTTAAAGAAATGTTCTTTTTTTTTAAAGGAAGCTAAACATCATATTTTGTGACTATGGACACTGTACATGTCAATGGAAGCTTGCCATTTGATGTTTGCTGAAATGGGTGGGCTCAGAGTTACTTCATTGCTCAGACTAATATATTGAGAGCATTAAATAACCAGAACAACAAGGGGGGCAAAAAGAAAGAAGGGAGTTACTTGAGATGAATACATGTCAATTACATTTCTTGTCCTCTGATCTACTTAATATGGCAGTGGATGGTGATATAAATAGGAGGATTTATGCTGAGATAAAAGAGGACAGACTAAGAATGTTTATGTTTAAAAAAAAAAAAAGAGGTTTTTCATAGAAACCAACTTTAAATAAAAGTGTCATCTTATACAAATCACCTTTACTTTTTCAATTATACATAAACTACATTTAAAGAGTTTTTTCTATTCCAATCAACCGCATGGACTTATTTTTCATTTAATTAATCCCACCTAACATCTATTAAGGATTCTCTCTCTAATATGCTTAATATTTGACAACTAATTATTACAACATAACTGGAAAAAATTGACTTAAAAATGAGTTCAAATAGTTAATTGCAACAGCAATCAATTTTAAAATAGATTATGTATAAATTATAAATTAAAAATGGTTTCCGGTATAGTCTTAAGTCATGATATAATTCCTAGAGTACATGAAGTGGCACTAGGCGAGGATAAATACCAAATTTACAGCCTTTGCAATAAGAACAGGATGGCCATTGCAACCACCAAACTTTACCTTCATGCACACATAATTTATAGCACAGGTCACATTGTACAACATCTTAAATAGTACTCAGGAACACAAAATATGAGACAGTAAAAACCAATGAAACCAGTAATTCTAGCACAACATAGAGAATATAACAGTGTAGAACCTTAAAACTACAAATGTTTCAATATTCAAATGCTAGTGTCTGATCATGTATAAGACGGTTTCTACAGTGATATCAGCTGGTTTTCCGGACAAACAATAAATGGTAAAAATAAAAATAAAAATGTTTACATGTCAAATTTAAAACCTCTACATGGAAAGTAGGATCATAAGATTGAATCTGATAGGATATGCCCAGCTCTTCTTGTTCCGTTTGGAGTCTGCTCACAACTTACTCTCCTCTGCGAGCAAATTTAAAACCCTGTAAGAAAAGAAAGGACTGTGTTTTACGTATTTACATTTTTACAGTGGCTGATAATGTAAAAGCACATAAAAGAAAGGGAGAAAAAATTGCATCTCACAGAATATCCCAATTTGTTCTAACTTCTCATGGTTACAAAACAATTCATATTGTTTCAGATCCTAATAATACATGTGAAGCAGTGCAACATAACTTTTCTGTGCAACTTGGACAAATGCAAATAGAAACAAAAAACAAAAAACCAAAAAACACGAGACATGAACTACTTACTCCAAGAATGAACTTCAATACTAAGGCCTAAGGAAACAAACAAAACATACAGCTGGAGTTTCCGGATCTAAATGCATATACATTAAGGTCCAAACATTCGCAAACACTGATCGTTTCGTAGATGACACAAGAATCATGCATTCTTGATAAATCGTTCGGAATGAGATAAATCGTTTTGTAGATGACACAAGAATCATGCATTCTTGATTACCTAAATGCAAATAAAGCAACCCCATCAAGTATTGCATAGAGTTCATCACATTTTAGTTTCATGAAAAATGTATTTCATTTGCTATGTGATGAAATACTTCCTCATTGACAGTGCAAAGAGATGGGAAAAAAGAGAGAGAAATGAAAAAGTTAAAAGTGACATTGAGATTCAAAGAATTCAACATCTCACCTGAATTGCCATAACTGGATAATGCCCAACTGACTGAATATATTTTCAGCCATCAAAGAAAAAAGAAAATCTCCACTTAGTATATTCTCTTCAATCTTGACACCTTAATCTCAAGTTTCTTCTACTTTTAGGGCCTCAAGGAGTTGTTATACACGTTTTTTTTTGGTATGTAAAAGAAGGCATTGTTGTGCTTTCTCACAAGTTGACACAGAATACTTCTTAATATTGCATTAATTACGTTCGGATAGTTTCGAATTTTAAACACTCCCCACAAACTGATGCAATCAAATGCAAGTCTCTTTCCCTTAATCTCTGTAAAGGTAAGATGAGAAAAAAAAAACTACAATTCAAACTTTGTGCATTCAAGTAAAAAATCACAATCCCATCATCTTGAACGCCAAAATGTAGGAGTTTAGAACAACCGAGTAAATCTAAAAAGTAATTTTTTTTCCCCTTACTTCCAAGTGCCAATGAAGTTCCATCTATAAGCTTGTGAGTTTTGCAGCTTATCGTCATGTCAACAGGCAACAAAGCTCTCATTTGAAAGCAAGGTTAACGAAATATACCCAGTGTTTTGAGTAACCGTTCAGAAAAGTCTACAAGAAGGATTGAAGCAACAAACTAATTCAGGAGTGACTAAATATTACCATGAGGGGTCTGTACAAACAGTCTTTAGTCCCTACTCGAATCTATCTTCATTTATTCATAACATTATTCCTGAACGGACTGTAAACTATTGGAGAATATGGCATCATTGAAGTTGACAACTTCGTGCAAAAAAGAGTACTGCATTAACAGTTTGTAAGCCTATGTCTCACTCTCCATCCCGTCTTTGGGAAGGTGAGCGAATAAACAAGATGTGTTCATTGCTTGCTTGAATAGAGAGTGATGTAGGCCTGATTCATGAATGAAAAGTTTTAAAAAAGAAGTTGTAGTTTGAATTAATATGCTACTAAAGGAGGTTCGAAAGTTTGTAAGCATACTAGTAGAGTTTCCACACTTGTTTTGTATGTGAGAAGTTCAAAAATGATGGGCCATAAGATCTATTAGCAAGATCATAACATATGGACATATTTCCAATGTTTGATCTGGTTGAAGAACTTTTGTCATAAAGATCATAAGATCCTGAAATGAAATTGTAAGTTCTCAACAGAAGATGAAGGCTTATGCCAACAACTGTCTCACGCATAAGTTAAGCATCCATCCGAAGCTTTTAACACCATTTTATATCTTTCCAGTAGAAAGTGCACTCGTAAGAAATTCACTTGGCGTTCCTACTTAAGTTGTCTTTTCTGCGATTTTCTTTTCTCAGCAAATGCCCATTGTTTAGTTTTCCAACCGAAACAAAAGCTCTGCAAAGTTCCAGACCTAAATACTATGTTCTCTATATTTCTAGAATGATGTAAACACTATGTTCTCTATATTTCTAGCATTGCCGACATGCTAAAGGTTAGCCCCACTTTCAGCTTGAAACAAGCTTCTGCAAATAGATACAGATATAAACATAAAAAATCCATATGCGGTCGAATATGGATAAATAAATGGATTAGATATCTGTGTTGAATCATGACTGAAATTATTTCGGTATTAGATTAATGAAAATGAAACCAGTCTTGCTGATGGAAACATGTTAGAAAAAGAAGTAGACCTGTGGTCATCACTAGGTTCTTGTTATTTGAAAAATTCAAGCAATTCATAAGAGTTTGAAACAACAAAACCATGCACCAACTTCAACCGAGAAATCAAGAATTACTACAAGCACTTATATTGGGGATAAATCCGACTTCAGCAACAGACACAAGAAATAATTTCACCTAAAGAATAAACTAAATATCATAAGAATATGCCGTAAAATTATATCAATAATGGAAATTACATCGATAATGGAATTTTTATCCTGACGAAACACACCCCAAATTTCATAAGAAAACTGCCCTAAAATTGCATAGATAATTGTTCAAAGATCGCGCATGATTTCATTAAGAAAACCAGATCCTAAATTTCTTATAAAATCAAACCACATTACGCATGCAATTAAAAGAGGGATCTCAACAGATCTACACAAACCCTAACAAATAATCTACATAACTCCCAAAACCAAACCCTAGATTCAATCAATAAAACAAGACCAAGATCACCTCACCTCCTCAGACGCGGGCTCCGGCCGCGGGCCCACCACCCGCAGCAGCACTGGGGGCGGCCCCACCGAAGAACGACAGCAGCCCGGCGGCGGCCCCACCGCCGTCCTGCTCATCAAGAAACAGATCCTCCGGCACCCGAAACGCCCCATGAACCCCGACGATCGCCGCCCCCACCGTCAGCGCCGACATCAGGATGGACCCCACCGAGGTCAAGAACACCACGAACACCGTCAGCAGCCCAAGGCCCAGCAGCGTCTCCCGATCCGAGAACTCACGGCCCATTAACACCAACGGGCTGTTAGCGGGCCGGAACAGGTAAAGAAAGGCCCAGGCAGCGAAGAGCCCAAAGAGGACGATCAAAGACATGGGGTTTGTCAACAGGGAGAGGGCGAGGACGGCGGCGATTACGGTCAGGTAGTTGACGCGAAAGTAGGCCAGGTTCTTGCGGAGGCGGGAGGCGGCGTCCGAGAGGGAGTCGGGGCGGGAGAAGGCGGAGCGGTCGGTGAGCTCTGGCCATGGCCGGCGGTTCGAGAGGGCGGAGCGGGCGGAGTCGGCGAGGTTGGTGATGAAGTGGCGGACGGCGGCGGCCGGGGCGGCGGAGTTGGGATTGCCGGCGGCGTCTGTGGCGGCGGTGACAGGGAGGGGAGGGGGTTGCGGGGTGGAGGAGGGGATCATTGTGTAATTTTGGTTTTGTTTGGGGGTTGGATGTGAATAATTTTGGGGAAATGGGGATTTTGATGGGGGGAAGCGTCTTTTGTTGAGGGTGGAGGTGGGGTGCGCCTGAAGAGAGGGTTCGTTAACGTGGTTTGGCGGAGGGTGATGGTGGTTGTTGGTTTATTCGAATTGTTGTTATTTGACGGTTTGGCATTTGTTAAGTTGCTCCCGGGAGCAGTGTAAACGTTACTGCGTTTGCACCCCAAGGGGCTTACCTTTTACCTTGTTGGGCACGAATATAATGGGCGTTAGCCCATTTCTCTTGTGATGTTTTATTTTCATATTTTATTTTACTTGTCTTTAAAGGTTGCAGCCCATTAACTGAACCTGCCCCCTTTTTCTTGGGCAAGGCTTTGGCCTACGTACTTTTAATGTGTCTTTTTGCGTCTCCTCCCCAACACAATTTTCTTTAACTAAATCTTTGCTGGTACTCCCGGTGCATGTGATGTGTGCATATACGTAAAAAAATTTATTAGCGACAACTTATAATTTAATATAAGTAATAATTCATTTAACATATCAGAGGAAAAACGTTCTACAAAGAATTGAAATAGGCACTTTATATTGAGAGAGAACTTTAAAAATATATGAATAAGGAATACAATTATTTTATTACCTTGTTTATTACCAATAAGTCGAGATTGGTGCGAAGCAAAATTGGACGGATATACAAAGCAATATCCTAAAATGATTTGTAGGATTTGGGTATTAATGTTTTTTAGGGAAATTAATTCGAGTATAGCTCGTGACTCGTGAGTGTGGTAGAAGATAACTTAATTTTGATCACTGTTTTTGGCATAAGAGAGTTGTATAAGAAAGAGGGGAGAGAATATTATAAAGAGAGAAAGAAACGGGGTTGAGGAGATCATGGGATTGTTTGTTTGTTTGTTTGTTTTAATTTTTAAAGGAAATTCAATTAGTTGAGGTATTTGAGCTTTGATGAATTTGTAAGGAGTAGAAATAAGAAGCCAGAACGTGGAGGAGATAGATTTTTACCCAATTACCCTTTTTGAATATTTGAAAATACTGTAACTTTGTGTGGTTATTTTGGGGGCATTTTTGGGTTTTTTGAAAATGAAGCTCACCGGCCTAAACTTGAGGCCTTTCTTAAATAGTAGAAACAGAAGAGGAAATAGATGATAGATATTTTTAAAATATTTTGTGGGAAGTTAATGAGAGGCTTTTTGAGATCATGGGTGTGAATGTTATTTTAATGGTTTACCAATTTTGTCCATTTTAAATATCTTTTTAAAAAAACTGAAGATGTAAGGACATGCTTTAATTTATAGAAATTGTGACCAAAAAATGGTGTAACAAAAAAAAAAAAGATCTAAAAAACTAGCTTTCTTTAATAAGTCATAACAGATGATTTATGTAAATAACTTTTGTTTATATCATGATTATGACCGCTTCCACAAAAATGCGAGTTTGAAATATTATCACATAATGAAACATTAAATCTTCTGATAGTTATATGGAGCAGTTTATAGATGGATGTCAATTTGTCCCTCAATCAACGATCTTGACTAGTGTGCTACCGACACACATCTAATTCTCTGTCATGATTTGCAAATGTTGATGTCCTGGAAGGTAGCAGCTTAAATGCATATCACGTCACCAAGACGCTAGCCAAGATCGTGAAAGGACATACCGTCTTGTTTACTCAAATTTATATCAGAATGAAGAACAAATTTTACACTTACTAATATATTTTCTCTCGTTGTTGATTAGGAGAGATTTACAAGAAGTAATGTAAAAGGACGAGCACTATTAGAACACACTTAAGTTCTTTTCTTCATTAGCATGCCTAGTTATAAAATAATTTTCTTTGGACGGCTACTAGAACAAGTGATCTTCTGTCTACCTAAAGCATGTTATTTAAATGTTCTTGATCCTTTGCACTTTGTTTTGGATTTGGTGGGAAATGAGAGCTCAACTATTCAAGGTTTGACATTGAAATTGTAGCCGATAAGAATTTTCTTCGAGCCTTTTTATATTTATAGATCGAGTCTGAATTGTTCAAAAGAGCGTATTGTTACATTGAAGCTCTCTCTAATGATACAGATTTTCTTGCCCCCTCCTCCTAAACATACCGACTCTTTGCTTATATAGTTAAGACTTCCACTTAGCACATTATAATATCAATGGTCAAAGAGTATTTGTGTGAAGAGGCAGTTAGGGAATAGATTTTGACTTTCAGATCTCATGAGAACTTCGCAAATGAGCTTAGCTGATTTTTATCTAGAATAAGGTTAATTGCGCATGAAGGTAACGGGTATAATGTGAGTATAACTACATGTTATATATGTTCTATTTTATAAGTATATACTAATATTAAGCCCGCGCGTTGCTTTGGGTATTATTTACCAAGGTATATATGTCGCTAAATTGATAATATGGTATTTATATATATAACTATTTATAAAAATTTTAGCGATAATTTTTTTTCTATTATTTACAGAGTAAATTTTCGAACCAGTTAACAAAACAATACACCAATTATTATCAATTTTTTATTATAGAGCCAGAAAAAATTTATATTTGTGAAATGTCTAATAAATGTTAAATTCATCATTTTGCAAAAAAAAAAAAAAGCTATTAGCATTGTTTTCAATGTTTAAAAATGTTGCTTCAGCTCTAGCTTGAACAGTTGATAAATGGCTTAAAAACTTATAGTGGCATATAGAGCATGTTTAAGATTCAAAAATTACATTGTACATAAATATCATTTATGAGAAAAAACCATCACAACGCAAGCAGTACGGATTTACTGTAGCATGAACAGCAGTTTTAATATTTAAGAACCACACTGTATCAAATTTTTGTTTGCTGTAGCATAAATAGTAATTTTGAGGTTTGTGACAGGTATACCTTCTGACAATAACATTTTTTTGTCGCGGTTTATTAAATTCATGCTGGAAACCACGTCATCACAATCGGATAAAAGGCATATTTAAGATTCAAAAATTGCATTGTACATGAATAGTATTTATGGGGAAAAAAAGCACGGCGTCACGAACAGGTACGGTAGGTTAAACAGCAATCTTAATATTAAAAAGCACACTGTAGCAAGAACAGTGTATAGTAGTTTTGGGATTTTGGCTGAACAGTAATCTTAATATTAAACTCGTGCTGTAGAAAGAACAGTGAATAGTAATTTTTGAGATTTTAACAGTGAATAGTAATTTTGAGATTTTGGCTGGACATTTGCGAATAGCATTCTCCCATGATGATCTAGCAATTTCATCCATTTTACTCCACGACGAAGAATTAATTAAACAGAACACAGGAGATTAAACATCCACGTTCTCATAGTTCAGCCAGTTCAAGTACAGAACTTTGAGGTAATTAATAATTTACACCCATCAAAGTCATTAAACAATTACTTGCATCCATCTACTCTATATTTTGAAATGATGCTTAGCTCATCAGAATCTATTAATCTCTTTTGCGTCCGCTATCGAGTCACCGTCTCCTTGCTGGTGCACACAAACACTATTCACTTTATTATATTATTCCCTTTTCTCGGTGACTTGGAGAGCCAACTAGCATCTACATGTGATTCACCTTTGGAAATTTCAAATGTTGTTTATTTTGCAGCTTGAAAAATAATATTGATGGTCCTTAATGTAATGTATGAGGGACAAATGACGTTTTTACCCATAGATCTAGACTCTTTGTTTTTAGTTTTTCAGGACGACTCCCTTGCGTGTCTATTGAGCAAGGTTTTAAATATTGGATATCGAGGAAATATCGGATGACTAAAATTCATATCGGAATACGGATATCGAAGAAATATCGAGGATATATGGTAAATATCGAAATATCATAACGGATGTTTGCATATATAATATAACGTCACTAAAATGTAATCTCGACATATATAATAAAATCTAAGAATACAAAATGTAAATAATATATGTTTAAGATCACTAATCAAACCTTATAAAAAAAATAAAAGTACAAATAAACTTTGCAACATTTCGTTTGATTTTTTACGCCAAAATATCATTTGATATAATGAAAAAATTATGATCTCTCACCCAAAAATTACAAAATGTGGCATATTATTTTGTGACAAGGCATATAAAAGAATATATCGACTAACATATTGGTTGATATATCATCATATCACTGATATATCGCCTAAAATAGCCAAAAAGCGATAAAGGATATTTAGAGACCATATTAGTTGCGGCAAGAGTTGTATAAGAATATATCGGGTGATATATCAATCCATGCCGGAGATATTCAAAACAATGCTCTTGAGTAAATCTTTTTACTATTAAAATAATCGTAAAAATTTTATAGAGGCAGATAGACCCCTTACAGAGTTTTATTAGTGCGGTTAGACCCTTAATTGCTATATTTTGACTATTAAAAGAGTAATTAAAAAAATTTCATGAAGCCGGTATACCAGCACTTGGGAAAATAGTAAGCGGTCTATCAGCAATTGGGTGATACTATAAGAGGTCTATCTGCAATGAACCTTTAATAAAATGTGGAAATCTTACTACATCAACCGTTGTTAATTTTGAAAATGTAACGCGTGTAAAAACTCCAAATCCCTCCAACCCAACATCCAAGAATGATTAATCTACACCTAATGCATCAGTCTTTTCATTTTTTCATACCGAGAATATATTCTAACTTGTCTCATCACCCCCATTTTTCTTCGAGCTCAAGATTCGGGTGGGGGCGGCTCATTTGCTAATCACCTTGATTTATGGCTACTTTGCAATCCTTACCTGCCTTTTCCTTCAATCACAAGGAGGTGGGCTTCTCTTAAGTAAAATGATTAGATAACAATTGGCTTGTTAGCTATGTATTAATGTTAGTTTTACGCTAAACCCGTTACGATGAACACCGTTCGATCATGATCAAACTATTGTCAGGTTGGTACCTAAAATTTGAGTCTTCAAAGTTTACTTCACATTGAGTAGTAATGTTAACGCATCTCAATTCTGTTAGATAACTGAACATTTTTCCATAATCATGCACAAATTATATTGGAAGGAAGAAAATCAAGATCAAATGTTGATAGGTTACGATTTTCTACAATTAGTTAGTGCGCTCTCTTTTCTTGCATCAGTCATGGTCCACTAGGGTTTTCTTCTGTAACGGGACAATGAGAAAAACAAATAAATGAAGGTGACTTTTTGCCTACCCACATCATGCATCTCTCGAATATTGTTATTTTTGTACATTTCCCCCCAAGTTTTCACTTTTTTCCTCTGATTCTAGATGAGTTCAAGTTCAACGCGTTCTTTCGTATTTTTATGTGCTATTTTCTATGCATAAACTAGAGATATATACAACATAAGCTTGAACAAGAATCTTGACAAAAGATACCTAAAATGCTTTTATGTAAATGAACTTTGTAGAATTTTTGGCCTCTTACCTTCTACATGGCGGTCCGAGTATATCTACTGTCTAGAAAAAGTTCCATCCTTTTTCTAACAACTCCTAACCAAACAACTCACGTGCCTTTCAATGCAACCCCGTGTAGAACGATAAAAAAAAATGTTGGTGTGGTTTGTTTAAACATCTTGACATTGTCAAAAGCAAGAGAATGATCAAATACGCACTCGAAGTTTCATGCGTAACTAAGCAAACAAAAGGATGAGAAAGAAAAAGGAAATAGTATGCAAATGGAGTCGTTCCATTTTTTATAAGAAAACGCACGGTGGCCTAAAATCCATTGATAGTAAGGAATAAATGGTTTACAAAGATGAGAACATTGCATTCTAAGGGACGAGGATAAACTAGAAATTTGTGTAGAGTCACAATATGTTCTATGCAACGACAAATAATCAAGTCACAACTTCGCTAAACGTGGAGCGCTCCTCATAGTATCTTTTGAGTTTAGCCCCTTAAAGTTGTACACACGCTCACTCATTGTGTTCTTTCCAAATAGAGTGAACTATACATACTCTTTTAGAGACAAAATGGCTCATATGAAATGATTTTGATGAATAGGGTAAAGGCCATGACGATGATGCGCTGTCCTTAGAAATCCTTCACATTGAGGAGCCGTGAGGAGCAAGCATTATTGAAATGACTTTGCCTTGTGCTAACAAAAGAAGCTTATAGTGGGTGCAACAACTTCTGCATGGTTTGAACAAGGATTACCCTTGAATCCTTACCACCCAAATTTCATTCTTACACAAAGCAAATCAAAACCTAATCTGCCAACCTCAAAACAACTCACTTTAGCGTCATTTCCTCCATCTATTTAAACTCCCCTTCACCTTGCTATCTGCATGATCACATCAAAAATTTATTAACAAACAACAAACTTTGCCTCATCATGGAGAAATGCATGCTCTCTTTTTTCATCCTAGTGCTTTCCCTTCTATTCTCCCACTCCATTGCTAAAACTCACTATCATGACTTTGTTGTAAGTCTTCTAACTCTTGATTCAACGATATTTTAGTCCTTGCATTGTGACTCATGTATTTGAATGTATTGAAACTTAACAGGTACAAAAAACACCAGTGAAGAGGCTGTGCAAGACTCACAACATTATCACGGTTAATGGGATGTTTCCAGGGCCAACTCTCGAGGTCAATAACGGCGACACCCTTGTCGTTAATGTAAAGAACCAAGCTGAATATAACGTCACAATTCATTGGTATGTATATATGCGTACATACACACACATTATACTTTAGAATGCATAATTTAATGCATTAGTGCTGTTCTTGGAGATAAACTAACGCACATAGCTCAATCACTTGAAATATTAACATCATTTGATTTTTTTGGATTTTAGGCACGGAGTTCGACAGATAAGAACGGGTTGGGCCGATGGGCCTGAGTTTGTAACCCAATGCCCGATAAGGCCCGGAGGGAGCTACACTTATCGGTTCACGATACAAGGGCAAGAAGGGACTCTATGGTGGCATGCACACAGTTCCTGGCTCAGAGCCACGGTATATGGAGCCATAGTCATTCATCCTAAAGAGGACTCCTCTTATCCCTTCTCAAAACCTGAAAGAGAGGCTCCTATTCTTCTTGGTATAGAATCTTAACTTATAATGTGTCCTCTTCAATGTCAGACTATGACATTTATTTGAAAATAGGGTTATTGCATATGTATCTTCTGTGGTACAGTGTGTGACACTCATTAGTTACCTCATTAGTTTGATATTGGCAGATACACGTTGACTGATATTTTCTTTAGTCTTCTATCCTCGGGGGTCTATTTGCCGAAAAAACAAAAGCAGGCATCCCCCAGGGTAAACGAGGCAAAGAGAATTCACTCAGGGGTTGTATATGTCAATACCAAACCTCAAAGGTAATAAGTCGCACAACCCGGCGCTACAGGGGGTATCTATGAAATTAACAGTTAAAAACTATCCAACTCTTGAGGTAAAGGTGGGCCCAAGCATGCAACTAATAGTAGGCCCACAAGGGATGATGAAGGTATGTAGCTTACTGTTGATTGGATGGGCAAGCTCATGACATATGGCACAATAGTCTGTTGCCGTTATTATCAGTGTTTGCCGTGTAGAGAAACACATGATAGTATTGGCAAAAGGCTCAAAGCAAGTAAACAAATAATAATGCAGTCTGTAAGGTTCACACACACACTCATGACATAAAAGTAACAACAAAATAATATTAGCTTTACAAGATTTCACACTTTCATGTGATCTGAAAGTATAGAAGGCTACCTTTTCCATGGCATGGATAACTATTATCTAGAATCTCTCCTGGTTGATATTTCTGAACACAAGCCATATATTTATTTAACTTTCTATGGAATTAACTAAAAGGCCTATTATGTTATGGCTCAAGTTTGCAGATAGTTTCTGCATGAGCTTTTAAAAATTTGACACTTGGGCATTTTTCTACTGCTTTTGTAAAAAAGGTAATGCGGGTATTTTCCTCACATGCAAATGCAATGTCAACAGGTCGTTAGCCATCCCCTTAGAAAGGAAACTTTTCCTATCAAATTGAACTTAACAACATCAATCACACACCTCTAGCAGATAACTAGCAATGAAACAGTCAACTTTAGTAAATTAAAAAAAAAATTGAAATCTTCTATGTTAGTTGTTAAAATTGCTGCTACTAAAGGAAAATAGGAAAAGAAAAAAAAAAGACTGTGATAACCTTCAATACGATGATGATAGCAATGATAGTGACAAGAAGATCAATGATGAACAGGAGAATGGTGGGACGCAAATCCAATCGATGTTGTAAGGCAAGCAACAAAGACAGGAGCAGCCCCCAACACCTCCGACGCCTTCACCATCAACGGCCAACCTGGTGATCTCTACAGCTGCTCCAGCAAAGGTAAGAACACAACACCTCAATTTTATGTTATGTGTTTTTTTGAAATTAGTCCCTCAACTCTAAAATAATTCCATATTGGTCCCTCAAATCTACGGAATTACTCATAAGGGGTCTTGCGAATTGGCAAATTGGTCCCTCAATGACCAAAATGCCACTCATCTTATGTTTTTGGTGGACACGGGAGTTTTGAGAGGGAACATAAGCTGATGGCATTTTGGTCATCGAGGGACCAAGTTGCAAGACCCCTTAAGATTTGAGGGACTAATATAAAAAAAGTCTTATGTAAACATTTGCAGTAACTAATACATTTTCTTCAAACATTGTAAACAGATACCACGATAATACCGGTAGCCCCCGGAGAAACCAACCTCTTCCGATTCATCAATGCCGCCCTCAACAACGAGCTCTTCGTCTCGATCGCTGGCCACACCATGACTGTTGTTGGTGCTGATGCGTCCTACACGAAACCCTTCACGACGTCCGTCCTCATGCTCGGCCCGGGTCAGACGACCGACGTCCTCGTCACCGCCGACCAACCCCCCGCCCGCTACTACATCGCCGCCCGTGCCTACTCCAGCGCTCAGGGAGTCCCCTTTGACAACACCACAACCACCGCCATTCTTGATTACACCTGCAGTTGCTCCAGTAAACCCGGACTCAGCTTTCCACCGTCACTTCCCACACTTCCAGCATTTAATGACACTAATACCGCCACAAAATTCACCACCAGCTTCAGAAGCCCTAAAAAAGTCAATATTCCGTCTCCAGTTGACGAGAACCTCTTTTTCACCGTCGGTCTCGGGCTTTTCAACTGCCCACCAGGAAAAACTTGCGGCGGGCCAAATAATACAAGGTTTGGTGCTAGTGTGAACAACATATCATTTGTGCTTCCATCAACATTCTCTATCCTTCAAGCACATCACCAGGGCGTGCCCGGAGTATTTTCTACAGACTTTCCGGCGAACCCACCGGTCCAATTCGATTACACTGGGAATGTTAGTCGTAGCCTCTGGCAACCAGATCAGTCAACTAAAGTGTATAAATTGAAGTTTGGTTCAGTAGTTCAGCTTGTGTTGCAGGGAACAAGTATTTTCGCAGCTGAAAATCATCCAATACATATACATGGATATGATTTTTACATACTTGCAGAGGGTTTTGGGAACTATGATGCATCGAAGGATACAAATAAGTTTAATTTGGTCGACCCACCACTGAGGAATACTGTAGCGGTTCCGGTGAATGGATGGGCAGTGATCCGATTTGTTGCAGATAATCCTGGAGTATGGCTGATGCATTGTCATTTGGACGTTCATATTACTTGGGGACTGGCCATGGCGTTTTTGGTTGAGGATGGGGTTGGAGAATTGGAGGCACTGGAAGCACCTCCTGAAGATCTCCCACTGTGCTAGAAGGAGAGCTTCAGTAATAGAAGTTCTTATGCATTAGTTTGTTTCTTCTGTTCCTTTAGTTAATTTAGTTCGTTTTGGTGTTATTGGTTTAAAATTATGTGAGAGGATTTTGGAGGTTTTGAACCTCACTATTGGTTATGTTATTTGGTATTTGATTCAGTAATGAGATATTTATTTTATGGAACTACCTTTATTTCATTGCACTAGTTGACTTGTCCTGGATCTTTCAATAAGAGACCGCAACATTCTATTGGGTCTTTCTTCAATTCAATTCAATAACCTGCAAAGGAGAAGCAATTTCTTAACTCATTTCCTTTGCTCACTAGACAATCTCTTGCAAGAAAGGATTTGGTTAGGAGTCCTTCTGTCTAAATTGCTGGAAGCGGGAAAATATTTGAACATGATAGGTCAAAATTGCCAGAGGAGAAGATTCAAGAGGCAAGGACACTTGAATAGAGAATACCAACAGAAGATAAAAGAGGTGTTAGGGTAGGATAACACATACTCTTCCAAATAAAAACTACTCTGACATAAATATCCTCCATAGAGAAACCATTCAGCAAGCTATATAAGAGTCACTACATATTTTGATCACTCTGCATAAGGTACAGCAGTATACAGACAGTTAACTACCATAATAGTCAGGAATCCTGACCTGCGCTTGAGTCTGTGAACCAAGTTCAGAAGAAACAAGATTAGGCTACAAACTTCAAACACCGTGTATCATCGTGAATGACCTGACAACGACATGAACAGAAACGCATTCCACACTTCACACATGTATAGTTGGCGGTAAAACCACACACGGTGCAAAAATGACGACGAGAGTTAGCACTCGGTGGGCCGACTGCTGCCCTCAAATAAGTAGGAACATGTGGAGGTAAAGATTCCAGATTTGCCTGTTGCGACACCAAGCGATTAGCTCAAATTAGTAAGGTACATGATTTATCAACACAGTGATTGAACTTTTCTCATGTTCCAACTTTGCCAAGGCCTATCAACCTCACAGGTAGAATTTCTGGACACTGTCTGATTTCAATCTTATTTTAATATGGTCATACTATGGACTATCAAACAAAATCCAGAGGCATATTCTAATCGGGAAATGAAGGTTAGTGACTTGAGCAAGAATTCTTTCGTTAGTCTATCTTTTCTAATTGGTTGACATCTGAGAAGCAGACCTTCAAGAAGCAAATGCACAAAAAGGAAACCCCTCCCTTTTCCATGGTTATATTATAAGCCTATATCAATTTCTGTTAGGAACTTGACACCAATTTAAGCATTGCCAAAAAAAGTCATCGATTCTTGATGAAGCCTGAGTAGTAATCCCACCTTGTTCAGAGAGAACTTGACATAATGATAATTTAGTTAATCCCATTTGATCATAAAGGCTAAGACAATGATGATCGTTAATGATTTATTGTGGGGCTTGAAGTTTCAACCCTCAAGATGAGTTTGTATAGACAGTAAAGAGACATGGAGTTCACCAACCTCATGTAACACCTCCAAGAATGTCCTAGGTGCCTTCTTTGCATTCTCCAATGCTTTTGCCTGTCTGGTTTTGCGCTTTGTACTCTTCGACTGTTTCTTTGTGAATACTGAAACATGTTATGAATGTTAATATTGAGTTAAAATTTGATCAAACTTTACAAAATGAAATGAAAATGTTAGGTCAGTGGTATGGCAAGACTGTTTAAGCTCTAACTAGCCAGTCAACCTTGTGCATTGTTCTCCTAGAGTACACGAGTATATTTTTAAAGGTTAAAGGCCCAAAGAGATGCTGAAATTCGTTGATGAACAGAAACTCTGGCCTCAATATTTATTTGTTCTTTCTTTTCTTCTGCTTATTCTGATATTCTCTTCGTTATCTTGACTGTGTACCTTCTCCTTATTTCTTCTCTAGTACTGATTAAGCAAATTATAGGTTGCAAGTGTCTTGCAATGTATAATTAACTTGTGTCTCATGACCCCAGCAAGAGAACATCAGATGTCCAAAAAGGTGAACAACAACAACAACTAATAATAATAATAATATTATCATCATCATCATCTTAGAGCACTAATATTGCCACATTAATTAACTTTTACATTGCTCATCGAGGAGCATGGACACATAAACTAACTTTCAGAATTTAAGAATGAGCTCATATATGATGACACGAAAATAGATGAATTTGAAGAATGAAGTATCTCTGTTCTGACAATTATTCAGGTTCAAAAAATGCACTCTAATATCTTAGGAACTTAACCCATTCCTAAAAAAGGAAACGATTCTAGAGGAAGATAATTCTACTCTGTTTATCCTTCTGCACATGTACTTGTGAGGGGCCAACAAAAGTGAAATGCTAGACCAAAAGCAATCAAGCAGCAATATTTTCATCTTGATTATCAGTTATAAGTCTTTTGATAGAATTATAAAGTTTTAATGGCGTTGAGAGCTCCCCTAAGTCATCCTACATATCACCTCTAACTGATTTCTGAAAATCCTCTTAACAGATCTCTAAGTATCCTCTTCACAGTATCTAAAAAATTAATAAGAAATTTTCTATATATACATGTGATGTTATATAGGGAAGGAGGTGATACCTATATCATCATCATCTAAAGAAGCGTCACCATCGTCATTAAGATCTACTACCTCAACTCCAGCATTGTCATTTTCTAAAGCCTCAAGACGTGCAAGTGCTGCCTGTATACCAAGAAAGCAAACAGAATTAATAAAATATTGGCCAAATATTGAATAACGATTTAAATTAACTGTGCATCCAGACAAAATTCGAATAACATATAAATCAACGGAACGAAATTTCTTATTGAAGAAATATGTATCATGCATCTCATCACATTACTTCAAATATAGCAGATATTATGTAAGTCTGCTGTCTGAACTTCCAAAAGACAAAATCCCTAAGTTGCAGATTGCAGTGTTATCAATGCGCAAGGCGCAGTGCAGGGCACAAAAATTCTTTATGCGCATATGCACAAGGCATAGTGTGATGTGCGTACCTGAGTGAAGTGAGGCGCACACCACAGACATAATTTTACAAGATAGATAATGAAGCACGAAAACACATGTGTATGAACTTTCACATAAAAATATGTCAAGATAAATAGCATCCACTACCAAATCACAATATAAGGTCATAATTCCAAATGCTAACACCTCTAACATAGGAGCAAAGTTCATAATTTTCCAAAACAAAAGTCAAATAAAGACTAATATCAAAGGAAAAACAAAAGTGAATGAGAATTTGTTAGGGCCCTCAACTGAGCTACTAAAAGGCGTAATGGGTGCTTTTTTGGGATATGAGTAATCGGGTATAAAGACCTGATTGAAATGCAAAAAGAATAAAAATATATGAGGCTCTGTCTTGCATGCACCTGTGCGAAGCGCAGGGTGCTTGCGAGGCGCAAAAGGCACTGTCGCATCAGCTGCGGGGCGCTTCGCCACCGCCCTGCATCGCAAGGCGCACGAGGCGCAGTAAGGCGCACGCCTTTGATTACACTGGCAGATATAATTCCTACATCCGTGGAATCAGATTGAACAACACGTTACATTTCAAAACGAGATAATAAAAATTAAAGTTTATTACCAGTTACATCGGCTCGTCAATTCTCGTTAATCCTAACGCTAAATATGTTCATTCTTGTAAAATAGCCCCTGAACTTGATTCTTTTACCAGGATTCCCGATAACAACTGAACTATTACTAGCATCAAATGTACAATCAACACAACAGAATATATGACTACATATATGTTACTTGATGTATTCATGTCTGTTCCGCAAAATATTCGAGCTTGTTGCTACCAAGAAGCCACCTTTCTTGACAATTGTAAGCTTAATTTTCCAGACCCACTCTTAATTTTGGATGCTTGTACACCCTCCATTAATAAAACAAATAAACTACCTAATATTTTCCGCAATAAACTGAGATTAACAGTATAAGAAGAAGAAGGATAATGCTCACCTGAGTTCGATTGTCGGTGCTGGCGAGAGCGGCGGCCATCTTTCCCGCCATCTTCCGTGTCCGGGACGAGGTCCGGCGAAAGGGGCCGATGTTCTCCTCCTCCTCCTCCATTGCAGCAAAGTTATCAGAATCTAGGTTTAGGGTTAGGGTTAGGGTTCCGCGAGGAGGTGAGATTTTGTGGCGAAAATGAAAAAATTTTCACCGGATTTCGGCGAATGAGAAGGCGGGCGAAGATAGAATAACGGGGGCAGTCTAGAAATGGGGAGGAGGTCCTTGAGAGAAACGGGTAGTTGGGTCAGGATCCGATATACACATTTAAATCCAATAGGGTTAATTGCAGATGAACCCCATGTACTATCGCCCAATTGCGAACAGACCTCTTGCTGAGTTATAGTCTTATTGCTGCAATCAAACGAACCAAACGTTTGGTTCGATTCGGTACACGTGGTTTTGGCTTAGATCCACTTAGTTCAAAAAAGCTTAAATTAGCAGATTGGTATTAAAATTAGTATCTAATAATCAGATTGGTATTAACAGAAATTCTGTCTATGATAATTGAGGTATTTAAAACTTGCATGGTGTGACAATTTGGGCTAAAAAAAGTTTCCGACCAAAAATCTTTGGCCACCCGTCACGTGCTATCTCATATGTGTCTTACGTGGCATATTTAATTTGATGTGGCAGTGGTAGTTGGTCATATCGGTTCAGTTAAAAAGAGGGAAAAGTTCGATCTAGGACTTAAAATTGGGGATTTTGAACTTGGATCATCTTCTTTATCTTCTCCCTCCTAGGGTTGAAATTGGGCTCTCTCCCAATGACAACTAATTTCTATCACCTTCGTCATCTATCCTTTGATGCTAGAGCTTCACGAGTTTAGGCTAACAAAAACTGCCCCACCACAACAACAAGAGAGAAGAATCTATGTTATCTCTGTACATTTTCTTTGTTCTTTCTCTCAAAGCGCAACAAGAGGGGGAACATGGGAAATTTTGGGCTGGAATTTAGTTTTAGGGTAGTTAATTCCCCCTATTTTCACTGTCACATCACCCATGTTAATTTAAGAAAGCCACCTAAGCCTCACGTGAGAGAGCATGCGATAGGTGATTAAATATTTTAGACCGAAAAATTTTTTTAGGCAAAAATATCACGTCGGGCAAATTTTAATATCATTATCATAGCTGAAATTTCTTTTAATACGAACATGGTCATTAGAGCTTTTTATACCAATTTGATAATTTAACTGTTTACAAAATAACCTATTTCTCAAAAGAAAGATGCGGACCTAGGGATAGATGGAAAAAAACATAGATAAAGTTTGAAGGAATTGAAATAAGCAAAATTATGGAAAAAGTGAAGGAAATTTATAACCCGTGGAAAAGAGTGTATAGTTTAGAGAAGCGCGAACACAATTGATTCATATCGATTTTATTGGCTAAATGGCGCTTAAATACCACAAAGTTTCTCCGTTTCGATACATATATATCATGAATTAATTTTTGTGAAAAACAAATACCATGAGTTATTTAAAATTGGCTCGTTAGTAATCTTGATCATGCGAACGTGAAAGTTTTCACCTGAATCTTTTCATATGACACTAACATGTTAATTTTATAACTTTCTAACCATTAATATTTGCTAAATTTATCATTAAACATATACCTGCTCTATTTTTAAAACAGAACTAAGATAAGTTTGAAAATTATTTTAGTAGATCTAATAGCAAATTTAACAAATATTAATAGTTAAACAACTCTAAAATTAACATGTAAGCATCATAGAGAAACATTCAGGTGAAAATTTTCACGTTTGCATGATCGAAGGTATTAATATACCACTTTTAAATAAACTTATGGTATTTATTTGCCATAAAAAAACGACTCATGATATATAAGTGCTAAAACGTGGAAATTTTGTGCATTTAAGTGTCATTAGCTATATTTGATTTATTTCAAACTTCAAACTTATCCAACCCAAGTACATTCTAAAATTAACCAAAAAACATCGAAAATATTTTGTACTATAATAACCTTTTTCCTCGAAAGTAAATACATTAAAGGAGCCTATTTGAGGAGTGGCTAGTACTGAATAGACGCTACACACGCGCAAAAGGTCATTTGTGCACAATTTATCCAAATAAATTCTCAAAAAGAGGGGAAAAAAATCCATCAAACCCAAAAGCGTAAAATAGGAAAGGAAACAAAGGGGGAAAAAAAGAAACCCTCCTCTCCAAAATTCATTTCACCACCCCCACTTTCCAAAAAAAACCCATCATTTGTAAACTCAACAAAAAACCCCCTCCATTCCCGAAATAAATTCACTCTCACTCCCAGCTCTCTCTCTCTCTCTCTCCCCCCTCCCCGCCATGGCCACCGATCCCTCTCTCCCCTTCTCCAAAATCTCGATCCCGGGCCCCACCCTCTCCTCCCTCCTCCGCCACTCCTCCTCCTCCGCCTCCGCCGCCGGCCTCCTCTTCGGCCACGTCACCTCCCTCCCCTCCCCCGCCGCCACCGACGACGTGGACCCCACCGCCGCCTCCGCCTCCGCCCCCTCCCCCTGCCCCCTCTCGCTCACGGTCACCTCCTTCATCTCCTCGCCCTCCCCCCTCCCCTTCTTCTCCTCCCTTGGCCAGGTGGACCCCACCTCCCCCCTCCTGAGCCCTAACCCTAGCCCTAGCTCCTCCGTCGTCGGCTGGTTCTCCTCCCGCCCCCGCTCCCAGATCCGCCCCTCCATGCGCGAGCTCGCCGCCTCCCACCACCTCGCCGAAACCCTAACCCTGGCCCCATCCTCCAAAACCTGCGTCTTTCTCCTCCTCTCCTCCTCCTCCACATCCAATCAGGCCATCCACACTCACGAGTATAGAGCTTACTTGCTGACGAGGCCGTCGATTCTCCGGTCGGTGTCTGTGGACGTTATCAACGTGGGTCCTAAGTTTAGGGGTCAGTACGGGGCGTTTATGCTGGAGTCATCGGTGGCAGGGTTTCCGTTGATGCCGTGTAGGGTAAGGGTTTCGGAGGAGGGGGAAGGGTATATGGAGACGGAGAGTTCGAATGTGAGCGAGAATGTGGTGGATTGGAGTGTGGAGGGGTTTGGGGTGGAGAGGTTGGAGGGGTTGATGGGGGAGAAAGCGGCCGAGTACACGAGGGAGTTGGAGGACTTGTATGGGAAGATGATGGGGAAGCTTGAGGGGTTGGTTAGGTTGGTGGAGGCGAGCTCTGTGAAGGTCCATGAACAGGTATAAACTTTTTATTGGTTTTTGGACTAGTTTAGAATCGGATAGTTCGATCTTGTTCAATAATGGTGGAAAGTAAGATTCTTTAATTTTATGTGTTGATTGTGGAAATATTTTTAGTTGAGTATGATGTCAATTTGGGTAAGAGTAGTTGCTCGTTATGGTCTTTTGAGTGTGTATATGTATGATTGAAGCTTACACTTAAAAACGCCGTTATAGGTCTTAGTTTGGACATGTTTCTTTATTTGAAGTTTATGCAAGCTGTGATTTTGTGAGGTTTGTGCATATATTTTGTTATTTAGGTTGTTCGTATTACTTAATTTACCCCGCCCCTCCTCTAGTTGCAATCCAGTTCATGTGTTTCAGTTCATGGTGATTCCGATTTGCATTACCAAAATTGGTGAACTAATAGAGAAAAAGATTACGAGGAACATCAATTCATTAATCTCATCTGATGTACTTAGTGCTTTTATTAATGGATGTAATTAAGGTTGTGTTCATGTTTTCTACATAATAGTGGTTTACTTTCTATCTTTTGAATTAGTATTTGCTTCATGGGCAGTAGGAAAGTTGACATGCTACACATATCAAAAATCCGTTTTAAACATTGGCACAGAACCCAAAAAAGCAAAATTTTGAATAAAGAACTTCAAATGTCACAAAGAACATTAAATTACTATGTATTCAATATCAGTGTGCTGTCAAATTGAAGATGTGTAAGATTAAGTTTCTAATTAAAAAGCCTACAAGCAAGAGTTTGATTTGATAGATTTTCTTTTTTATTTTAATTTCCTAATTTAGATGTTATTTGTAAAAGATGAAACCAAAAAGACTAGAGTATTTAGCTATTATCTAGCATCTAGATATTGTTGGCGATTGGATACACAGATAGATTTCATTAAACATAGATCCTAGTAAATGCTATAGGCTGTAAAACTAAAGCTCTAATCTGATGGTGTTTTTTTACTTTATGTTTCTAAAAATTATTTATTTGATATGGTTTAGTAGATTTCTAAAATTATTTATCAAATTGGGTAAAATAAAAGCAGAATAAGTGATGTAGGTTTAGTAAAATATGCAAAGTAAAGAATGATCATATTGTATTTATTGATAGGCAAGAAATACCCAAGAGTAATTAGTTCCCTATGTAGGGTCAATCATTTGTTACGATGGTGAGATTGAAGATGATATGGTTCACCAAATCAAATCAGGATGGTTAGAGTGGGGGAGTGTTTCAGGAGTCATGTTTGATCATGGAATACTTATGAAATTTAAGGAAATTTCTATAGGTAATTATATGATCAACAATATTTTATGGATCATAATACTAGGCAATCAAGAAAGTGTAGAAAATGAATGTAGAGAATATAAGAATTTTATGATGCACGTGTGAATATACCCCAAGAAATAGAATAAGAAATTTGGGCGTTCACTTCCAAATTAGAGGTTGCTCCTATTGCGAATAAATGGGAGAAAATTGATGGAGATGGTTTGAACATTAAAAAAAATTAGGCTATGAAATACCCCACTTGGTAGTAAGTGATGAAATTATAATTAATGGAGCTTAAAGGACTAAGGTTCGGCCTTAGGGAAGTTGATTGGAAGTAATAAGGATTATTAAGGAAGGATACCACAGTGGTTAACTTAATGAAGGGATAGCCTTAATAAAACTGAAGGAAGAATATGATTTATGTAGCTGACTACTAAATTTTGGGATGGAAATTCTATTATTATTGTTGATAGCATTCTAAGTAAATCTTTTTAGATATGATTGTAATTAAATAAAGAGGAAAAGATGATTAACTACTATGTGATTATTAGATTTATGTATTAGTCATTAGATCCATTAAAAATAAAAAAATGTACTCGTATATGTTTCAAATTTCAAAATATGCTTAATACCCCACATATCTTATAAGAGAAAAAAAGCGGGACAATGATTTAAACTATTTACTTTTAATAGTATTTATAGATTAATTGATAAAAATCACATGTCTTTAAATGTGTACGCATCTCCTTTGTTCTCATGCACAAATATATAGATGTATACAAAACAAAACAGTTTTAACGGATGCTTCTCTCGTTTACCATTATCCAATGTTGATCTGATTAGGTTTATGTCCTTTGTTCCACGTGTAACTTAAAATAGCATGCCTTACATCCATACTTGTACTACGAACAAAAGTGTACAATAAATTCCTTCAGTTGCTTAGTTTAGTATATGTAAACTTTTAATGGCCATTCATTAGTGTGCTATTAGGTTTGAGTCCGCTTAGTAGATAGTCCAAGCAAATCATAATAATTCTTAATTGAGAAAAATACTATATAAGGAAAAGAAGTGGGTGTTCTTCACATCAATGTTTTAAGAAGCGGTCCAAGCTTGCATAGGCTTGAGTAGTACCTAGGCCGCCTGCCTAGGTCTTGATAGCGCTTAAGGGAGTGTGGACTGCTTATGTTGATTGCACTGATTAGGTCTAACCTCCTCTAACATCCTCCAGACTCCTTCATAGACTACAAACACCTTCACCTCATTCGACCTTGAGCAAAACATCCTCCACCATTTAAATAAAAAAGAAAACTGTCTTGCCCGCCCTCCCTAAGCGTCCGCCTAGGCTATAGAAGCTGATCTCCGCCTAGTGATGCTTAGCTACGCCTAGGGCTCTCTGTGACATTGCTTCACATAGATCTTCAGCCCAAATGAAGTCCATGAGTTTCTTTCATTTTTGTTCATTTCAACCCAACAACTATTAATTGTGCGAAGTCTAATATTCGCGATTTTATAGGCTATAACGAACAAATTGTGCCCATTATCATTCAATGGACCCAATGACAATTGATTATGACTATTTCAATTCGTGTTTTGATGGGTTGTAACCCACGATTTTGGTAATTTTTGTGTATTTCGTCCCAATGACTACTAACTATACATACATCAAAATTCGCGAATTTCTTGGGTTGTAACTCATGATTTTTGTCAATTTTCGTTCATTTTGACTTAGTGTCAAGTAATTGTTCTTACTTCAAAATTTGTGGTTTTCATAGGCAATTCTCGAAATTTATGATTTTCATGGGCTATATAGCCTACGATTTTTGTCAGTTTCATTTGTTTCGACCTATGACTATCAAGTTTCTTCAAAAATCACATTATTCAAATTAGCTGCTTTATGAGCTATAACTCACGGCTTCTGTTAATATTCATTTGTTTTAACCCAATGATAGATAAGTATGCGTACTTTAAAATGCACAATTTTCATTGGTTATAACCTTGATTAAAGTCCTTTTTTTGTTCATTTCGCCCAATCGTAACTAAGCATATTTCAAAATTCGTGATTTCATGGGCTATATAGCCCATGATTTTAGTCTAGTTTCGACCCAATTATAATTAAATTTTATTTCATATAAGAATCACAATTTTCATGGGCTATAACTAGGATTTTTTACATATTTTCCTCTAACTCAGACAAATGAGTATATATACTTCAAAATAAGTGATTTTCGTGGGTTATAGTCCATGATTTTTGTCCATTTTTATTCGTTTCAAGTTCAACCAATGGCAGTTAACTAAGCATATTTCAAAATTCGTGATTTCGTGTGTAAAACTCACGATACTTGCTTACTTTTTATTCTTTTCAACCCAATGTCAATTAATCCTGTGTACCAGAAATCACGATTTTCATAAGTTAGAACCCATAATTTTAGTTTATTTTCGTTTGTTTCGGCCTACTTGTGGCTAAATTTTCTTTCATTAAAATTCACGTGTTTCATAGGCTACCCATGATTTTTGTCAATTTTCATTCTTTGACCAAATGACAAATAAGTACGTGTACTTCAAAATTTTCAATTTTCAGGGGTTATAATCCAATATTTTTGTCCATTTTTGTTCTTTTTAGCCTAATATATATTAATTGTGCAAACTTCAATATTCACGATTTTCATGTACTATAACCCATAATTTTTATCTTATATCGTGTGCTCGACCCAATGGCAACTAATTATGACAACTACAAAATTTGTGATTTTGATGGGTTATAATCCACGATTTTAGTCTTATCTTGTTAGTTTCAATCCAATGACAGTTAAGTTATCTTTCATGGGCTGTGCCCCATTTTTTGTCAAGTTTCGTTCTTCGATCTAGTGGCAATTAAATATTCATCAAACGTTAAAATTCATGATTTGCATGGGCTATTTTGTCCATGATTTTTATCTATGTTTTTTCATTTCGACCCAATAACAATTAATTGTGTGAACTCTAAAATTCGCGATTTTATCTGCTATAACTCATGATTTTTGTTCATTATCATTCATTCGTCCCTCCCAATGACAATTAATAATGACAACTTCAAACTTTGCGATTTTGAAGGATTACAACCCACGATTTTGACATTTTTTATTTGTTTCGTCCTCATGACAAATAAATATACATACTTCAAAATTCTCAATTTTTGTGGGCTATTACCCATGATGTTTGACAAATTATTTGTTTCGACCCAATAACAATTAATTATGCATATTTCAAAAATTTGCAACTTTCATGGGCTATATTACCCATGATTTTCAAAATTTCCGAATTTCATAGGTTATTACTTTCAATTTTTATCAATTTTCATCCGTTTGGACTCGGTGGCAATAAAATTTTTTTCTTCAAAAAATCGCGATTTTCATGGGCTATAACAACAGTGTTTGTCCATTTTTGCTCTGTGACCTAATGACAAATAATTATGTGTAATTTAAATTCACGATTTTCATGAGCCTTAATCCACGAAGTTTGTCCATTTTTATTTATTGACTTGATGGCAATAAATTAGGTCAATTAGGCATACACTTTAAAAATTGCAATTTTTTATGCGTTATAACCAGAAATTTTTATATTTCCATTTGTTTTGACCCAAGGGTAAGGATGGGTACTTCAAAATTAGCGATTTTTACAGGCTATAACCCAAAAATTTTTAAGTTTTTATTCATTTTGATCCAATGACAAATAAGTATGCGTGCATAAAAATTCATGATTTTCATTGGTTTTAACATATGATTTTTGTTCAAATTTGTTTGTTTTGACCCAATGACAATTCACTAAACATATTTCAAAATTCATAATTTCATGGTTTAAAATCTATGACAATTGCTCATTTTCGTTCTTTTCGACCTGATAGATATGAATCAAGCATACAAAAAAATTCACTGTTTTCATGTGTTGTAATCCCCAAATTTAGTCAATTTTCATTAGTTTTGATCCGATGACAATTAAATTTCCTTCCATCTGAAATCACGAGTTTCATGGATTATAAGCCATGATTTTTATTAATTTTTGTTCTTTGGCCCAATGGCAAATAAGTATACGTATTTCAAAATTCATGATTTCATGGTCTATAGTTCATGAGTTTTGTCCATTTTGTTCATTTCAACCTAATAGAAATTAATTGTGCGAACTTTAATATTCGCGATTTTCATGCCCACAATTTTTTGTCAATTAGCGCGCATTCAATTTAATGACAATTAATTATGACTACTTCAATATTCGTGATTTGGTCTACCTCAATATTCGTGATTTGGTAGATTATATTTTGGCAATTTTTGTTCGATTCGTCCCAATGGCAAGTAAATAAACGTAGTCCAAAATTTTCAAGTTTTCATGGACTATAACTCATGATTTCTCTCAATTTTGTTTGTTTTGAGGTAGCGAAAATTAAAGTTTCTTTCTTGAAAAATCGCATTTTCATTGGTTGACCAATAATTTTTGCCAATTTCTATTTTATGATCTAATGACAAATAATATGCGTTCCTTAAACTTCATGATTTTCACGGGCTTTAACCGATGAATTTTGTTCGGTTTTATCTGTTTCTACCGAATGACAATGAATTAGGTATGCATTTTATAATTCACAAATTTCATGGATTATAACTCAGTTTTTGTCCATTTTCATTTGTTTGGACACAATGACAACTAATTATGCGTACTTTAGATTTTGAAATTTTTATGGGCTATAACCCACGATTTTTATTAATTTTTGTTCGTTTGGACTCAATGACAATGAATTAAGCATATCTCATAATTCGTGATTTCATGGGCTATAATCCATAATATTTACTCATTATTTTGTTTATTTCGGCCCAATGATAATTAATCATGGCGTATAAAAAAATCAGTGATTTTCATGTGTTATAACTCACGATTTTAGTCTATTTTCGTTAATTTCAACTTGATGGCAATTAAATTTTCTTTCATAAAAAATCGCAGGTATTATGGGTCTATAATCTACGATTTTTGTTTAATTTTCTTTCTTCAACCCAATGTCATGTAAGTATGCGTGCATAAAAGTTCATGATTTTTGTCTTTTGTCTATTTCAACTTAATAACAAATAATTATGCGAACTTCAATGTTCGCCATTATAATGGGCTATGACTTACAATTTTTGTCAATTTTTATTTTTTCATCCCAATGGCAAGTACTTATGCATACTTCAAAATTTACGATTTTCACGGGCTAACTAACAACTTATCAATTTTCTTTCTTTAATCCAATAGCAAATAAGCATGCATACTTTAAATTCATGATTTTCACGGACTTTAACCAACGAACTTTGTCCATTTTCATCCGGCTTTGCTTAATGATAATTAATTGGGTGTGCACTTTAAAATTTGCAATCTTCATGGGTTACCCACAATTTTTGTGCGATTTCATTTGTTTTGACCCGATGGCAAGTAATTGTGCGTAATTCAAAATTCGCAACTTTTAAGAGCTATACTTTTCGTTACTTTTTGTTCATCTTTACCTAGTAACAAATAAATATACATATTTAAAAATTCATGATTTTCATTGGGTATAACCCACGATCTTTATCCAATCTTGTTCGTTTTGACCTAGTGGCAATTAACTAAGCATATTTCAAAATTTACAATTGTGTTCTAAAACCCACGATATTTGCTCATTTTCGTTCGCTTAGCCATGCGTACCAAAAAAATTCACGATTTTCATGGGTTGTAACCTATAATTTGTCTATTTTCGTTAATTTCGACCAGATGATAATTAAATTTCTTTTCATAAAAATTGCTAGTTTCATGGGCTGTAACTTATGATTTCTACCAATGATTTCCACCAAATTTTATTCTTCAACCTAATGGCAAATACGTATGCGTGCTTCAAAATTCATTTAATTTCATGGTCTATAGTCCATGAAATTTGTCCTTGTTTGTTTGTTTGACCCAATAACTATTAATTGTGCGGACTTTAATATTTGCGATTTTTCATGCGATATAATCGACAATTTTGTCCATTTATCGTTCATTTGACCCAATGACAATTACTGATGACTATATTAAATTTGCGATTTTAATGGCTTATAACCTACTATTTGGAAAATTTTGTTCATTTCGTCCGAATGACAAGTAAATATATGTAGTTGAAAATTCTCAAATATCATGGGGTGACGCAACGATTTTTTGTTTCATTTTTTTCCATTTCAACCATGTAGCCACTAGTAATGGGTAATTGGAAATTTGTGATTTTTATGGGTTATATATATTGCCAATGATTTTCAAAATTCACGATTTTTGTCGATATTCGTTCTTCTCGACTCAATGGCAATTAAGTTTTCTTTTCAACAATCATGATTTTCATGGGCTAACCAATAATTTTTGTCAATTATCGTTTCTTTAGCCCAATGATAAATAAGTGTGCCTACCTTAAAATTCATGATTTCATGGGCTCTAATCTCATGATTTTTGTCCATTTTTTGTTTGTTAACTAATTAGGCGCACGCATTGAAATTTATAGATTTCATGGGTTATAACCCTCATGTTTGTGCATGTTTTGTTTGTTTCAACACAATGACAACTAATTATGCGTGCTTCAAAATTTGCGATTTTATGGACTATACCCATGATTTTTGTTAATTTTGTGTTTGGTTTGACCCAGCGACAAATAAGATGTACAGTTGAGACTACTTTCCGAAAAAGGCTAGCATATATTGCTTTTAGTGTATCCTGTTCTTTAGTGCTTACCCAAATTGGGAGTTGGATTACTGGACGCCTATTGCCACATAAAGCCTGTATGTTATATCCTTGCATTGGTGGTTTCTCAATATGTATAGTTGAAGCTAATTCTGAAAAATCTGTTCTAGGCTAATTGAAGGTATTTCTTGCTTTAGTTTACTCAACTTATCTTGCCAGTGTAGGAAAATCCATTCTCCTCTTTTAATTTGCTGGCTCTGGTTGTTTTCAGATTTACTACTTTCTTCCCATCCATTTGAGGTGAAAGATAATGAGAATAAGCAGTCATAACTCCCTTTTCTTTTCCTGTTGTGTCCTAATTTTGTGTGGGGAGCTACTCATGGGAACATTTATTGACATCTTGTTCACTTGCTATATAATTTTCCTAAATCTATGGTTATATACTTTTTAAGGCATATTATAAGGATACTCTTTTCTGTTGAATACTAATCTTGGTTAACTGTAGCCTTATGTTTTCTTTTCCATCATATCATACTAGAATTGTCAATATTTCAATATTGTCCAAATTAAAAATTTTTGAAATTCAGAATTTGATGTTATTTAAAATTTTCTGCAGGAAAGTCGAATTTCAGTGTTGCAAAGGAAAATAGCAGGTCTTGATTAATGAATCCTGTGTCGTGAGGTCCTCTTTGCTCCAGAAGGTAATTTGTCAAGTACTGATTAACATCTACTTTGCTCTTTTATGTTATGCATATACATAATGCGACCATTATTATTGTTGTTGGATAATACACATTTAATTTTCGCAACAAAAATTTTATGCTTTTTCATGGTATATTGTATCTTTGCTTTCGCATGCAAGACATTTGAAGCTTGAATATCATGCTATGCTGACATTCTATTGCAGTATATTTTTAGTAACCATCTGTTACCTTTCCTCCCTTCTCACCTGTGGTCAATGCTTTAGCCATGTAGGAAGCACATTCTACTCTGAAATTCGCATCCTACATAGTGTGATAAGTGAAACTGTTTAAAAATGATTTTTCGATCATGATCCGTATAGTGATATATGAGTTTAGTGACCATAGAACATGTGATGGCCTGTCTAAGGAATTTTTGTGGAGGGGCTCGAGGTTGTCTATTGAATGGGTACTGGTCTATCTAAAGAAGCCCAATATAATTTTCCATTTCCTACCGTTTGATATGAATTTCTCCTTCCCTTGGTTTATTGTAACATAATTTATATTCATTCAGCATGATACAAAACTTGTGAGACATTTTATAGTGTTAGAAGCTGATTAGGATGGTAGAGGACCAGCCCTTAGCCTCATTCAGGTGGTAGGTTTGGTTTGAATTGTACTCTACTAGCCTGCGATTATTAGTTAATGCTAAGTAAATTATATGATTTCATGGCACCTTTCTCACCTAACTTAGATCTTTCTACTACATTGTCAGGATATTGATTTTCTGTTTCCATATCTGAACTTTCTGCAGATGGAAGCCTCAAAGATGAAGACATTTTCATGGGATGAAAGCCCTAGCTGCAGCGGTTAACTGGTTATGCTCTTTCCTAATGTTGTATTATCCAGTCTCTTAAATGTAAATTGCAAGTTATAATGACTTTGTTCTTATAGAGGGTATTTGTCGTGAGGATCTGTTTGTGAGATCACTGAGATGCATCAGCTTGTTGGATTGGTGCATGGCGGATCCCAACCATTGATTAGGGATCCATAATTTAATGGCTGATACGTCTCTTTCATTTATGTTTCTTTTTGTCCCTCTAGTTTGAATTTTAATTATAGCTATTGGGATGTTGTGGTTGTATGGGTGAGATCCACGTGTATTTTGGTGGGCTATCACTGACAATTTCTTCCGAATACTGGGAAGGATTAGATTGATATGTACGCGCAGAGCTAGAAAGAGTTTCCCGAATTTATTCAAACCCAATTGGGATCATATCGATTCGCCTTTTTTTCTTCTTCTTCTTTTCCTTTCTTGTAAATGTCAGGCATAAGGTACGGTATTATTGTGTGTGGAGGACATTAGAACATCAATTCCTTGGTGAATAACGCATTGACCAATGATAGATATCGTTGGTTCTGTATTGATTCAATGATTGATATTTGACTGCGTCCTCAGCGCAATGAAGTAAGATCACTGAATACGTCCTCCACGTTGTATACCGTGTGATCCTAATGTCACAAGGATTTGGAAGCAAGCCGGGATTCTCTACAATATCTGATTGGTCTTGAGCAAGCAATTGGAGCCATAAACAGTCGGTGCAGAGGCCGTTCATGAGGTAACAATTATGCGAACACCGTTCGGAGGAACAAGTTAACGGTTAATGTTGACAAACGAAGAAGAATCGAGTTGTCGGCCTCGTACAAAAGGAACCACAGCGGCAACAGCAGGTAAGGCACAGAACTTGTCAATAACATAGTAAAATTGCACGTTAGTATCACTCTCGCTCAAATGTAAATAGTTACGTATGGAAACATATTCAGCAACGTTCATCCATCTAATCAAGCATCATAGATCACTTACGCTGGAATTAACTAATACAGCTGGAAAGATCGTCTCGAAGAACCCGCTAAATTTCTCCAAAATAACTTCGAAATGACATCTTTAAACGTCTATTGTTTAGTTTCAGGCTAGACATCTAGGCTCAAAAGAATGGGACAATGAAGTGGTAAGCTAGAAGTCCTAGGATCATGGCATCACAGGCCAGATCCATCCCAGTCCCCATTCATGCTGCATGAAATCTAGTACCCTTGTCAAATATATACAAATCCAAGTCCGAAATGGCATATCACTCCCCGTAGAGTGTTCAGAATCAGACATATTGCATGTAGAATAAAATTCATATGGAGTGCCCAAAAGGTAGCTGTATTTGAAGCCTAGTCGTCATCATCATCCGGATCGAAGTCTCGTATTTTCACATCAGCATCTTCTCCATACTGGATACAGTTGTCAATCATGGATAAAACGTATTGTATGCTGCATAAAAAGGAGAAAAAAAAAAAGACTTCATTAATCCACAATCTAACATTTTCAAAATGTTGAAAGAATAATCATTAACCAGTGGCTTCCCCGCATATTGCGTGTATAATGAGTATTCACATGTCTTTCAAGTATATTCATAGGGAAGAACATGCGAACGCTCATTACACATCTAATATTTCTAAGAAAAAAATTGTTAAAGCTTCAGTTTTTATGTGATCATAGTTTTCGTCAATGTATTTATGCTTCAAACAAAATATTATGATACACTAGTAAAACCAAGTTATTGACAGTAATGAAGTAATAGAAAAGAGACATCTGAAATTATGATATGATATCTACTTATTAAGGTTAACGTGAACCTTTACCAACTAAAGATATAATTAAATTAATAACACAACTGAATGAGTTGAATGCTAATGAACAAACCTGCTTTCCTTTCTCAAATCCAGAGGCACAAAATTCACCATGTTGAACTGATCCACCTATAGAAATAATCATAGTATTTTTCAAAATACCAGTTAAAAATTGAAAGGAAAAAAAAAAAAGGAAACTGCAGTTTGCTAATTCGTGCTTAGAACACATCTTCTCCGAATGGAAAATCGGGGGAGTTTTTTCCCGCCAACTGAAATTTTGAGGCATTACAACAGTTGTAAGCAATTTCCCATACAACACATTGGTAAAAAGTTGGTTTATTTAGGATAAGGGTGTAATGAGGTATCCAATCCTTACGACTTATGAAACTTAAAAACATGAACTGTGATTGTATACATTCTTGCAGAGAATTTTTTTTAACTTATTAATGATGCTGAACTCAAAAGAAGGAAAATACCAATTCTGCCAAAGCTTTATTAAGCTTTGCAAATGGAGCAGGCATATTCCGATTCAACTGTGACAACAAAATTGGCGCCTCTGGATTTAAGAAACTACCACCAAACAAAGAAAAAAGTCAGACACGGAATAAGCATAATGAAAGAAAAAGCTGCAGAGGATAAAAACAGAACTCACTCTTCTATATCCTTTTTGTTTGTCAGGAGATCCATTTTTGAAAGAATGTTGACATGAGGTAGTTCGAGTTGAATCATCGCAGAGAGAGATGCCATGCAGCCACTTATATACTTGGTCACATCAGTAATGAACTGAAAAAGAACAGAAATTTTGAGTTCTCAAGGTGAGGGTTCAGAAACAAGTAAAGGGAAGCAACCAGACGCAGGCTTGAAACAAAACCTGTGAATCCAGCAAATAAACACAACAAACTTTGAAGTTCTTCCGCTGTAAATGTTCCACAAAGTTCTTCAAAACAGGAACATGTGAAAATAGCTCTATTTGACCTGTATTGGAACAAAGTTAATAAAGAATTTGCAGCATCTGCTTATTATAGTAAGATTCTTATGAAAGTGCATACGTGTATAATAAACTTTGTCATATCAGCTACACTAAAACACAGTTCAGCTTTAGTACCATTCTTAGAACTAACAAGTAATTGGTTCAATACATTCTCTTTATGATCTTACTCCAATCGCAACAAGATTAAATTAATGAGTTCAAAATAAGTATAATCTTTTACCATATTTTCATGACTGTCTATTACAAAGAGGAACAAGATCAGTTGAAGCAGAGAAAATATGAATGACATAAAATAGAAGATAATAGGAAGTTGAAAGTGAATACCTGGACAGTCAAATACAAGATAATCATCCTCCAAGTAATTCTCAAGTTCATCTTCCAGCCAGTCGTCCAAACTTTCTTGAAGGTGTCTACAAATGACTTAAGGAATTTTTTTTGGGCCTGAATTGTACACAACAAAAGTAGCATTGCATATTTGTCCTGCAGCAAAATCTTAGCTATTGACAATGTTCAGAATAATATCCCACGGTGTGTCTAAGCAAGTTTGCAGCTACAAACTGGCATTGAAAATTATGAAAATGACATGGCTAATCAGAATGTAAAGCAAACTGAGTAATCGAGAACTTTCACACATGGATCAGCATTCATTTGGCTAATCGGAAAATAATGTTCATTTATACCCACTTGTGAGAATAGCCTTTAATCATGCTGTGTCAAGAAAATAGTACTTTGATTCAGTACCAAGTAAAGTAACATAAGAATAAAATTTCCCAATAATCAATTTGTACATATGGATTATTTTATAAACTTTGAAGTACAACAATAGCAAACAACTTTCACCAAGAAGCACAAAGAATTCTCAAGAGCAGCAACTTCTGAATAAAATCATCATTGTTCGCAGAAAAATTTGCTAGATAATATCGAAAATTCTACCTCTACTTTCATGATGTTCATGCACAAGGAATCCTTAGAGCAGAATCAAGAGATCACTAGAAAATAACAAACCAAGTAAAGGATACTCCATACAGTAAATCAGACCCCCATTTGGTCCAAATCCAAGTTCCTCCATGACGTCATCCAAAGATATAAGTTCCCTGATATCTATATAAAGGTAGCCACACAACAACAATCATCTGACTAATTCACCTACTAAAATCAAATACATCAACTTCAAAGAAAGATAATTTTATACCCATGGCTACAGGGTAGTCAAAGTTCTCAGCAGCCGGGTCTAGGTTCACGATATGAATAGTTCTCCGAAGAGCTTCACAGTGTTGATACAAGCTAGAGCAGTAAGTAGACTGCATTACCAGAAGCAAAAAAACTTATTGCACAAGTACATCAAACAAATATGAAATGAATAAGGGCAACTTTCAAGAAAACCCCATGAACTCTGGCGTGCATTGCGCAGAACCCCCAGTATGTTAACCTAAACTTTGGGGGTGCTCACAAAAACTCTCCGAACCTTCGAAAAATTCCACAAACTGAAATACCCTTTTCAAACATCAGTAAAACCATAAACAAAGCCCCCCTAATCTTTTTCCCATTTCCCGCTATCCTCTCTTGCCTGAGAAACCCTAGAACGGAATTCTGCCCAAATTTGTGGTGGAACTTTTCAAAAGCTCAGGGTGGTTTTTGTGAAACTGCACACATTTTATCAGGGTTTTCTCCAATCTTTAAAATTCAGGGATATTTTGTGCAAACCACCCCAAAGGGGGTATTGTGAAATTTACCCAATGAAAAATTTGCAGCATAACTAACGAGAAATTTGATACCTTGCCGCTGCCAGCAGGGCCAATTACAAGTTGTGCATACCCCATAACGATTGTATGATGATATCTAAACTTTGATCACTAATTTCTTGATGAAATTTTGAGGCAAAACGAAAACTAAACCAATCGAAACGTGACGAGAATCCCAGCAGCAATGTAAGCAGTGAACCAAATAGCCCCAGTAATCACTAGGCTCAAGATTCGAGTAGATGCCATACAAATCAGTGAATCACGAGCATGCGATTATTTCCTGAGTCAGTAAAGAAACCTAAGAAGACGATCACTGACTAATTACAAAATAAAATTGGTAACTTTGAGATAGAAGTTCACAAGATCACTTTTTTATAATAAAAAATGAGTAAATACCTAAAATTTAGTATGAATTACCTCAGAATTTCGTAGGAAATTATCGCGAGAGATTTCGCCGGAGTTCGTAGAGGGGAGGGGGAGAGAGAGAGAGAGAGAGAGAGAGAGAGAGTGTTAGGGTTTTCAAATGAGTTGTTCGGCCCTTTTAAAGTTATCACTGGGTCCGACTAAACCCGCCGGGTCCAAGAAGCAGGTAGCCCATATAGGCCTCGTTGGGCCCATAGGGCCTGCGAATGTAACGCAGGCTTTTTATGTGAAGCTTTTGTGGGCCTTAGCCACTTGTTAATGTGCTCAATTTTCAGCTTTAAAAAAAAAAAAACCAAATTTCACCAAATTATACAAGAATTATCAAAAGGAATGGGTGGCATTATAGATTGAGTGCTGGATTGAATTTTTAGGTGCTTTCTCCTTAATTTCTAGTGGTTCACCCTTTTTGTATATTTTTATATTTTTTAAATGTTACAAACTTATCCTTTTACCATAAAGAGGGATTATCTTATGATTTATAAACTATTTTTAGGGAAAAAGTGAAAAAATTTGATGCTCAAGATAAAGGTAAAGATAAGCACAAAGATTCTTTGTCTAACCTTATCCTACATTTTTGTATGTTGAAGTTACATTGAATGATCAAGGCAATACATACATGCATCCTTGATACATTAGTTCGTGTACGCGTAAACTGGATCATGTAGTTGATTGGATC
>JBAKGM010000365.1:39856190-39873185 GCA_037177215.1 Asparagus racemosus | reverse complement strand
TATATACCGGGCTGGGGTGGTCGTCACCACCTTGGCCAGGACCCGGCCTCGGTACGGGTTTCTGGGCCAAGCCCGGGCCTTGGGCCCAATTGGACAGCACTGGGCTTACGTTATATCCTCTCGCGCAAAATTAAGTGTATTTCTAGCATGATCACTAAATTCTCAAAAACTCCAACTACCAATGACTCTTTAGTATAATACAAACCACGAAGAACTTATAAATAAATACAAAAGGTCGAATCCAATAATTAGATGAGTCAGCTTGATTGAGTGGGTCGAACATGGCATACACATACCTAATTTAATTATTTATTAGATTAGGCGCACCAGTCAGAATATATCAATATGTCAAATTATTAAATATTCCAACAACGGTATAATTTTATCGGAATAATCCGCATGCAAGCGAGGCATTCTCAATTGCTTATGAATAATGTGGTGCCTAAGCTCATACGTTGACATGCTTCCTTCACATTCACTGCCCACCAACTTTGTCGTCTTCTGATGATAATCTCACCCACCGCAATGATCGAATCATAATGTAGGGCTAAAAAGGGTCCCTTCTATTGTTTGCTCTTCTTGTTAGAAAAGGGTGAGAATAAAATCTGTACGTAATCGGGGAGTCCGTACGTGCGCAGCCGTAACCCTCGCGGTATGAAGCTTCGTATGTCACGTGTACAAATACGCGTGAATATATGTATCATGTACTTTAATAAACCGGCTAAGACTTTTCAAGATGCAATGTTGAATTCTAATTAGGACTTGTTTGGTTAATTTCCCAGTTTTTTATATGTTTGGTTTGGCTTGAAAACAATGTGGAAGCATTTTTTTTTTTTCTCGGCGAAACAAACAACATGATAAGAAAGGGTTTGGAAGCCTCTTTTTTTTTTGTTTTTTTGTTTTTGGGGACTGATGTTGGCATTTCTTGGAAACCTCAGGCCCCTTTTCTGAGTTTTCTATGTAAACCAAACAGTGCTTAATATCCAATAATGTTAAGAGCACAAATTCAAATAGAAAATACTACATTTCATGCAGAATGTTTGGGAATAAATATCGGTTTTTTTTTTCAATTTTGGTTTTTCAAGGAAATAAAATCTCAATTCTTAGTATTTTAGATTGAGTTTGGATAGCATCATGAGTATTAGACCTTATTTATTTGTGTCAAGTGTTTTATTTTTATTTGTTCTATACTGCTATTATTTTTCTGTATGTTATGTTTCTATCAGAATTCTTATATTTTAATGTTAATTGGGTTTTAATTTTCGGGTGGTAAGGATCGCTTGGAAATCTCAAGTACGTATTAAAATTCTTTATTTTTCTATGTTAGTTCTTGATTTTTTAATTAGAGCTTTATGAAAAAGATGTGCTCAACTTTTACCATGTCCAATCCTTCTCGGAGTCAATACATTAAGTTAAATCTCAATTCTCTGTTCTTTAGATTGAGTTTGATTAATATCATGAATTTTAATCCTTATTTATTCATGATAAGTATTTTATTTTTATTTGTTTATATTATTTTTTTTTCATTTGTTGTGTTTCTATCAAAAGTCATTTTAAGGATAATTGGGTTTTAATATTTAGGAGGCAAGAATCGTTTGGAAATCTCATGTACGTATTAAAATTCATAGATTATGTTTAACCTCGAGGTATCGAAATTTGGAGGTATGAGATGAAATTGGAAGAGGATAAAATAGTACACAATAGGTTTTGAAAGATATAAGTGTGTTTTCGGTGTGTTTTTTTAAGTAATATAGCGAAACATGGAGTTATAACCGTGCTTAGCACGGGATAAAGTACGTCTATAAATAAAAGAGGGATATCAAAACAATAGTTTGTATTATTGCTTACCAAACCTTATCGATTTGTTCTTTAAACCTTTGATTAGTACGGTTAGTTATCTTGAGAAAAGGATCACTCGTTAAAGGACTAGTCGCCTATATTTGAGGCTGGAATCGAGAAAAATGACAGATCCATGTTCTTCTTTGAGCAACCAAATGATTTAGTGAAATAATAAATAATTACCACTTGACATTGATTATGAGCATTTGGATACGTTATAATGGCTTCATAATATACACATTAAGTAGGTGGCACGAATTTAGGATGCCTTTTTTTTCCCCTTTTTTTGTCAGAAAAGTTATTTTAATTACCCAAACAATTTCAGAGCATCAACAGCCAATACACCTAAAGCAAACATTCCTCCTTTCTATCCTTAAATAGAAATGGCTTGTTAATCATTGTTGAATCCTTTATTTATTGAGTTTTTTTCTTTTCATTTGTTCGTTAAGGTTAGAAAAAGCTCTGATACAAATTGTGTGATTTAGTCACATAGCTGAAGTCTCTCGATTATGAAGGAAGAAAACAAATAATCAAACAAAAGATATAGCACAATTCGACAATTTTCGTACGCCCACAAAAAAGAGGAGAGGTTTATTTTCTTGAAAAAGACTCCAATATTTCCTTTTTTTTTTTTCTTGGAGATCTCTCACCGAAGTAATTTCTCAAATCTCAACCCTAAATTTTCCATCCTTTTATTTAATGTTCTGGATTCACAATGAATCTTACTCAAAGATATTCAAAGACTTTTTCCTCTATCTTGACTTTCTAAATGTTGAATTCCTTCTCATGAGTGCCGAGGTTTGGAATTATTACTTTGACCTCATTAATTACTCGAGTGGAAGCCATAATCAACATTGTTGAGCAAGAGAATGTGTGAAACTTCTATGATATAACCCTTGTTTTGCCTAGATTAATTAGGGTTTACTTCGTCGCGTGTCCGTGCTAACTAAGAGCTGATTATGCCTCCTAAACCCTAATGGGGTAATGATTACAGTCTCTAAGGATGGAAGCGCTTTTGAAGTTACACAATGATCATGCTCCCTTAAAGTGAAAATGGTGGCCGCCTGAGGCCAACACTTGCTTGCATCGCACTTAATTCAGAGTTGGATTAAGGTTAAATTAAGCTAAAGAGGGGAATAAAGAAGATCATAATAAGATTAAACTAATCAAAGGGAGAACAATGTTGGGTAAACCAAAAGCTTGAGTTAACCAAAAGCTGCAGGGTCCTCCTCTGGCCGTTGGGATTTTTGGCTCGAACCCGGGTTCCCCGGCTTGCCCCCACCCTGGACACACACCGGCTAGCCATGTGTGCCACCCAAACGGGTTTAATATATGTATTATTGCTATAAAATAAAATAAAATAAAACTCTAGTAATCGAACTTCCACGTAGCCAAATGTCTAAATACAACCCCATCACCAGAAAACTAAATATTAAGTGGCTGCATTGGATGATATAGACTACTGAAGATAAAATCTCAGAGAATATATGGAAAAAGTTTGATAACAACTTAATACCTTTTACTTGATTTCATTGTCATCGCCTCCAAACCCATTAATAAGCCCGAGCCATGCATAACTGGCCACGTCGTGAAACATAACTCCGAAGGCCCACCGCAGGAGCAACTGAACGTGACGAGGAGATGCTCTCCACTCCTTTAATTAATATACCAAGATAATGTGTTAGGCTCACGCTGCTCCATCTATCTGTCATCATAACAAAACACAAAAAAAAGCGTTTATTTTGTCACATAATGCAACCTCCATGTGTGCGTCTTTCTATATAACCGGCTCATCCTCCGTCCCCTCAAAAGAGCGGGAGATAAAATGGGCAATAGCCTGAGGTGCTGCCTGGCTTGTGTTCTCCCCTGCGGAGCTCTTGATTTGATCCGGATCGTCCACATCAACGGGTACGTGGAGGAGTACGGCCAGCCCGTCACGGCGAAGGAGATACTGGAGGCGAACCCGGACCACGTCATAAGCAGGCCGTGCTCCCAGGGCGCGACGCGCCGCGTCGTGATCGTGTCGCCGGGCTCGGAGCTGAAGCGGGGGAGCATTTACTTCCTGATCCCCGCTTCCGCGCTCCCCGAGAGCCGAAGGAAAGGCGGCGGGAAGGCGGCGGGCACGGCCGCCGAGGTTCCGGCGGAGGAGGAGAGGAGCGGCCACCATCGACGGAGGAGCGGTCACGTCGAAGTGTGGAAGCCTCATCTTGAGAGTATTTTCGAAGATTAGTTAGAAGAATTAATGTGAGAGATTTTCATTCTAGTTTTAACATATTTTTTCACCCCCTATAGAGGTCTGTTTGGTGTGTGGTTCTCCTTGATTTTCTCTTCTTAATTTGTGGATAACAAATGTAAATTTCCCCTTTTTTTTCTTTTTCAAGAAATGAGTTAGTGAGTGAAAGTTGAGAGATCCTCGTGTATTTTACAGCAGTAAAAGATTGCGTTGGGTGTGAGCACTGTGAGATAAAGAACAACATGAATGGAAGTGGGAAAAGAACCCATTTGAATCATATATGAGCTGCACTTTCACAATTAATATTTACCCGTGATAAAGTTACAAATATGTAGGTTATTGGAAATTTATGCTGATATTGTTCCATTTTGGGAATTTGCGTTGAAATCGTATTAGCCGGCTCTAACAATTGAGACTTCATTACGAATTTTGCTTGGGAAGAATCTTCTATCTATTTGTTTTTTTAAATTCTCTCTTTTTCCTTAATTTATGCTTGCTTCTTTTTTAATAAAGGTTTTTCTAATGGGTGTCCATGGACACAATTAGAAGATGAGAGAGATAGAGAGAGGAAATGAGAGAAATTAGCGCAAAGCAAGGAGAGACATACTTGCTATTAATTTCTCTCTGTCTCTCTCGTCTTCTAAGGAATGTCCATGAGCACGGATTAGATGAATAATCAATTTTATAATTTTATTCTTATCTTTTTCTTCTCTCTTTTTTCAGAGGAAATCTTGAAATAGACATTCTAGCATAAACTTGTGATTTCTTTCCTCACAAGCAAAAACTTCAACTATAATATATGATATCTAATTTGTTCATCTATGTCATCTATCTTCTCCAAGGCCAAATTTGCACTGGTGAGTACAAGAGAAATGACTGTAAATAACCTAAGTCATTTTTATTCTTTAGGTTGCATTGGCTAGCTTATCATATCATTAATATTGCTTTATTAATTTTCTTAAAAAATTTATCTAGTCCAAGGAGGAAACTAAATGTCAATTGGGAAATCATTTTTATTCTTTAGGTTGCATTGGCTTATCAAGAAATCATACCATTCTCTTTCATAGTTTGATTAGATCAGACGCACAATTGATTAAATTATTAAAAAAAATTCAAACTTCTTATAAACGGAAAGAATCTCTTAAGCACGGAAGCAAGATTAACTACTACTAATAATAATAATAATAATAATAATAATAGTAAGAGAGAGCCAAACTGTTTCAGAGTACGGCTAATTCCCTCTTAAATTCAGACAATCGACTGCTTAAGTAAATAATTGGATCAAGTCACCAGAGAGAAAATTTGATAAAATTATTGAGAAGTATTTTTTTTAAATCAGAATACCAAAGGAATATCAGAGCTTAAGAATGAAGAGCACAGCTATTAGGTACGCTGTGACTGCAGGAAATAAATAGCGGTGAAAAGATTGTCCCCTCATATTATTAGATTAAGACTAAGGTCCTACCCACCGCAGGTGATTTGAGGAATTGGAAGGCTTCAATATGACATCCACGGTCTTGGGTTCGATTCTGAACAGGTTATCAAACAAAGGACTAAGGACTTGTTTAGTAAAATCTAGAACAATTTTGCTCCATTTTTTCCTAGGCCATATAAGGCCCCTAAAACTGGATCTATTTTGACCCACCAAGTGGTTCAAACAGAATAATTTTAACTCAAAATTAATTCAAATTAGTCTTAGTTGCCAGTTTAAGTAGTTAGCCAAACTGACCCTAATATATTCAGAAGGACTATTTTCTCACTCACTAACCATTTGACACTATTTAGATGGTTATAAACTTATAGTTCATCCCTAGTATAAATCAGATTGTATTATTCATGAATTGCCTTGTTCCTATATTTTTCCAAAAATAAATCATAATCTTGAACTAAAAGATGATCCCTATCACCTACATGTCCATAATGAAAAATTCTGAACGAAGTAACTTTATATGGAAAAAAAATGTCCTAAAGAGAGGGTCATCTTAGAAAATTATGTAGGAGAGCAAGAAAATCATGAACCCATATCTCACTATCAATTTTAAATCGGTACAATTAATATTTATTATCGATTACAGATAGTTAAAACAGCAATATTGGAATCAAAATATTTAGAGTAGCGATAACTGAACTATAAGCGTTTTGTTTTCTTTTTAAGAAAAGACAATGAGTACAAACACACCCTCTGCTATTCAACAAAGAGGACTAGCACTGCAGTGCATGCATCACATGGAATATGGGATGAGTGTTGTAGTCGAATTTTCAAAGAAAACAGATAGATATGATTTTGACTATACTTTCATCTTTTTTTATGGATTTTTTCATGTTTAAGGTTATTCTGTGAATTATTTTTAACTGTCAGGACATTTCTTTTGATCTTGCCAAGTGTGACAGCATTTTTGTTGATTTTTTAAAATATGAGAGCACTTATAATTTTTTTTTGTTTAGATGTAAGGATATCTTAAGAATTCTGAAAATGTGGCTCGCAATGATCAAAATGGAGCTTTTCTTAATATATAGTATAGATTTGATGAAACACCCCAAAAAGTCATCAAAATAACTATATTAGTACGAGGGTTATATACTACTATTGGACTATAAGACATAAAAATGTAGGATTCTTCCATGGGAATTTGACATGAGAAAGTATGTAAGAACTACAATTTTTATTTCTTACACTATGAGAATAATACCACTTTTATGATTTGAAGATTTTCCTATATATATATTTTAATCAATGCAATCATTAACTTTAAATATGCGTTCAAACACCAGTTTGTCACATTTCATTCCTTCCTGTATGGCTTGAATTTGGAAGAAGAATCTTATCAGTCCTATGGAGATGGCATGGTTTGCACCATAAATAGAATAGTTAAAATTCATAAACTAACCCTCTAAGCACCAATGAGTTATATAGATCATCTCATTCTATAGCAGTGTTTTGATAGAATTTGCACTCATAAATTACTTGTCAATAAAACAAAATGAATAGGAATTCCATTAAATCACCCCTATACGCGTGAGGTAGATTTTACCATCTATTACTATTATTTAATAAAAGCTAGACTTTTTGCCCCCCCATATTTTTGGTTCTATCCCAATGTAAGTCACGATTTCAAGAAATTCAAGCAATTTTCTCAATACTTATATAAATGTTGTAAAACTCCTCAAAGGGATAAAATTGGAAAAATACAAAAAAGAAACTAACTCCATGTTCATAGAATCATAGTGTCAACAAAACTCCAAACCTTCCACTTCCTTCTCCATTTTCCTCATCTAAAAATAAATAAAAAAGGAAAAAGTAAAAAGATTAGCCCCTTCCTCAACATTCCGTCGACAAAAGATAAGAAAGGAGGTATTCAATCTCAAATGCGCACGCATCACATGTGCTCTATGAACTTTGAGGGGGATATTGTGATGATCTAGATTGTATTCTACTTAAGCATTTAGGTACTATACTTCTAAATGTAGATCACTCAATTTATAAATTAACTTTATCTGTCCTTAAATGTTAGCGATCACCCAATTGCGTGGGGGTGTTCTTAATAGAAATTGTACTCCATAAATTATGTAGAAGACCTCCTATTGGATCTTTTTTTTTTCCAAGAAACCCGGGTTGAGTTCACCGCCGTACAATACACCGTACACAGTAGTAAACGTAACCATGTTGCAAGTTGCAACTCTCCCTTCTCAACTGCAATTAATACCGCTAGTCACTATTTAGGAATATTTGCATGTATGTTCAGAATTACTTAAACAAGAAAGAGAAAAATATTTTTTTAAAAAAATCACGTGAAGACTGACTCGTTCAAATTAACACGCAACTCAATCTAATCACTTTCTCATGGAGAGGGAATTAAAAAAAAGCAACAAGACTGATTCAACTACAGTCTGCCATTTGTAATCTAATGAACTTATGAACACAAAGCATCTAAATATATTTAATATTTCTGTTTATATATTTCATGGGCTATTAACCAATTTTTTTTTAAAAAAAAACCATGAAGATAAGTTACACACCGAAGCTATCTTCTTTGGCATCATTTTTTTTGTTGACGGGGTCCCACATGCATGAGTGGGCTTATATGTTATCGAGAGTGGGTGCATTGAGTATAAAATTGGATGATTAATTTTTGATTTATTCATTAATCACCATCATATTATTAGTCATTGAACCATGCTGTAGTGAGCTGTAGAGGTTGTTGGTTCTGTGTTATACGGCCCTACTTTTGTCTCTGGAGATAATTGGACAAGGAACGTGGCTAATTAATGGGTGTGTATTTATTATATTGGATCTAGATCGTACTAGGAAAAAAAAGAGAGAGAAAATAAATAAATAAATAAATAGTTTCTGATAAAGGGAGAGCGTGTAATAGAGAACGGAGACAAAAAATCCAAGTTCTTTTAATGCTATATACTCACCCTTGTTAGATATATAAAAATTTCACTTTCTTTTAAATGTATTGAATGCTTTCCAAACAAATTAGCCAATTTATTCTTATGCTAATTTATTCTTATCTTTGATCTTTTCAACCAAACAACTGATTTATATCTTATGGTTCAATGATTTCTCAAGGAAACTTCCTTGGATTGAAAACTTGATTTTACATTCCCCGTGAAAATCCCTTGGGGCTGTTTTCGTAGGTTCAAATTCTCTACATTCTTGATTGTAGAGATTTCCCAATCAGTTGTGTGGATTAGTTATATTGGTTTTTTTAGTGGGTCCCACAATTAAAAGTTTTTTAAAATCTAATTTATGTAAAATGAGGAAATGTGATTAGTGGCTTGTAAAGATTCTCTACGACCAAGGATGTAGAAGATCTCTACCCCCATTTTCACTTGTTATATTAATATATTTTCTTGGTTTTTGGAAATTTTCGGCCTTTACAACATGTTTAAACTAGCAAATGCATACGTGTTCACATAAACATACATATTACCGATATAAAGATAACAAATAAGAAAAACCTAAAAAAACAAGATCCAAGCAAAACAAACATCTAATACATTATAATATGTTGATTCAACTACGTATCCTACATTTCTATAAATAAATAAAAAATGCATCCTACATAAAGTCCAACTATGCATATCCAATTAGATAGATTTGTATCCAAACACAAATTCCGCACAAAAATCAAAATATAATCGGCCAAAAGTACATCTCTCTATCTATTTCAGCTCCTCGGATCTCTAATTCTAATTGTGATCTTATGCATGTACATCATGTGTACTATCCGATAACCCATAACCAAAAGAGAGCCGAGGTAAATGTAATGTAGACGTGAAATAGTAAAATCAGTGGATATAAATTTCACATCATAATGTATTAAGTGACTAGAAAAATAACTATTATAGTCACTTATGACAGTTATTTGTTTAATCAGGACAAATAACGCATGCAGTTATATACAGGTCTCGATAGAAGTGTACAATTTATACATATTTGAGCGTAAATTGAAAAATTGCAAACGGTTCGAGCAGCAAAATGGGTTTAAATTGCACTTCCAATTGCAATCGATCCCTAATAGATGACTGAAAGTCTGAAACCCTTAGTAGCCCAAAAATACCTGCAACTACAGCTACAGCTGTAATGCGCTTAAAATTGAACCAAACTGCTTCTAGGGTGGTTATGTGCAAACCCCCCCAAAACTTCAAGGGGCCAATGTGAAAATTACCCAATTGTTTACCTCCGCCGGCCACCTTGTCCACAATCCAAGTTGGAGCCCCCGCCATAAAACATACAAAAAACATTCCTAGGCAAACAAACATCTCATACATGTCTCCCTAAATTTTCTTCTTATTCATTTTCTCTACAACAATGGATCCTTCCCATTCTCCTCCTCCTCCAACCGATGCTCAACCAGCGGCGCAAGCATCTGACATTGAGAACAACCCGCCAAACACTGCAGAAGGATCAGTGCTGAGACGATGGAAGAGGGAGAATCTCTTGGAGAAGTGCATGCTTTTACTCAGAGGGCTTTGCTGGCTCTTCTCTCTCATCTCCTTCATCGTCATGGCAGCCAACAATCAAGGAGATGGGCAGAATCTTGACCAGTATCAGGAGTACCAGTTATGTTTCATTCCTTTTTATCGATGATGTCAAGAATTGGGAGAAGATTTCTCTTATTCATTAATTAATTAATTGATAAAAGGATTAGTTACATTCACGTACCCTAAAGAAAGTATCACGTAATTACATGGGTGACCGTGAACTATGCATATCTACATGGGTGGCTCTAAGATTATTATTGATTGTCTCTACATACGTAACTCTGAGAACAAAAAAAATAAACAGACTCCAAGGTCGTTCGTGTCATTAAAATCAGCAATCTCAGGTCATCCATGCAGATATATAGAATCTAGGGTCACCTCTATAACTACATCATAGCTCAGAGTACTCATATGTAATTAATCATTGATAAAATTAAACATGACAATGTCTTCTATAAATACGTATATTGTTGACTAACTATAGAAGAAAACTTTGTAAACATCTCTTGGAATTGAGATTTGGAGTTTAGAAAAGGAAAGCAGAAGAAGTTTCTAGTGATTAAGATTTTGGTTTTGATAACATGCTAACAAATTCACAAAAAGTTCTATTGGTTGATTGGTAAAAATTAAAACAGGCTAATACCTTGTATATATGCACAAGTAGTTATCACAAAGAAAAATACTGTATTTAGTGATTACAATGGATTTTCTTGGATTGAAGTTTATAGGGAACTGACTTAGAATTGGTGATCATTTGTCGTAGGTATTGCTTGGCCATAGGTATATTGGCGTTTGTGTATACTATGGTTCAGGTTGCGTATCAAGTGTACAGGTTGAGTACAGATAACTACCTGATACCAAACCGAGCTATGGGCATACTGGACTTTGTTGGTGATCAGGTAAACTATATTTGTTCATTAAATTTTCAGTAGACCTGTTACTTGAAGTTCAGATTATGATCTGGTTTAGTCTGATGGTTTGAAGAAGCCTAGTTTTCATCAAATAATGCATTAGTTGCTGTTTGCATCGAAAATTCGATATGGGTTAAGAAATAATATGATTGTTTGGGCAAGTACCCCCAAATGTCAATTAACCCTAAAAAAGTTGTCAGAAAACCCTCAAAGCTAACTCCATCAACTAGGTCTGACATTTCAAGTGAAAATAAAGTGCAATCAAATGACTAAATTGCAAAAGAAATATAAACTGTAAGGAAAAAAAGCTAGTTATGATATCACTATACTATATTTAACGTTTTCTGCAATGTTTTTAGGTCACTGCATACCTACTGATATCAGCATTATCAGCAGCAATACCAATTACAGATAGCGAGAGGGATAGTATAGATACCCCCTTCACAGACTCAGCATCGGCTTCCATTAGCATGGCTTTCTTTGCATTTCTATCCATTGCGTTATCTGCTCTAATATCTGGATATAAACTCTCTACTCAAACCTATATATAACTATTATACAATTTTGTTCGTTGTATCAATAGTTTTTGTTTCATAAAATCCGATTTCATTATTTGTTTGCTGCTGTCATGTAATAATTCGAGGAATGAAGTTCATCATGTAATTTGAGAGTTAATTTACATCATAATAAATCTGTAATCTTGGTGTCGGACATTTGGACTCAGTGGATGTTGTTAAAGAAAATTATTGAACTTTAGAGATTTAGCATTTATGAGAATTATTGTTCATACCTGATTTCTTTAGAATTTCTGTGAGTTTGTATTTGATGAACGTAATTCAAGTCGTATCCCCAATTTGGGAAGCAGGGTGTATTTATTCAACAAATATCTCCATGCAACAATGAATTTAAACAATGAAGATTGAAAGCTCTGTCAAAAACCTTGTTATTCTAAGTTTATAAATGATGTACGTTATTCTCATGATCTTGAGCCCTACAACATTTTTTTTTAAAAAAAATCCCTTTTCAAATATAAACAATTTGAAACATACAAGAGTACTTTTCATTATCACTATATAAAATGACACGTAATGCAATACATATGTATAGAGTGACGTTTCTTAAACAATGTACCATTTTCGACCTCTCTCTTTCTAACCTTTTACCAATTAACCAACAAGAATGGATCCTCAAGCATAAAAACTTTATATAAAAAAAATTCACCTCTGTTATCATCTCGTCATGTCAATTAAAAAAAACTCTCTCTCATGCATCCCTTGCAGAAACTTGACATTCCTCCCAAGGAGTTGCAGTCTTTCCAATTTTCTGCAGGACTTTAACAACCTCTTCAGTTGTAACATTGCCTGTTACTGTGACCTTGCTAATCTCTGTATCAACCCGATATGTCTCAATATCTGCATTAAAAAAATAATAAGGTCTATTAAGAATGTGAATCCAAGATAAAATTAAATGTAGCTGAAGCACTTGATAACGCATAGTGTAATGTTAAACCCAGCTTTTTCTCTCCCTAGCAGATATTTTATTGTCTTAGTCTAAATTTATACTCATTTTCTTTTTATTTCATTTTGGGGTTGCTTCGTCTCCTTGTATCTGAATTGTAGCCCCTTGTATTTCTATTCTAATGAATTATGAGGATCCTATAAAGGATGGAATATATCGTCCAGACACTGTATCTCTGAATAAATGAAAATTTATTACCATCTATTTTAAACTTAATAAGCAACACCTAATCTTCCTCGGAATTGTGTGCATGGTCAGTTCAAAATTTTATTAAGGCTATTTTGGCTTTATATGAGTACTTATAGTGTTTTTAGATTGATACACTGCTGTATGGGATTTAAAATCGTTGCAGAAGTAGATCCTTCGACAGTGGAGATTGCAGCAAGGTGCATACTGTAAACATAAGCAAATATTCCAATTAAATAGCAAATAAATCCGAGACCTCATCAAGTGTATAAAATTTTCCACTACATATTTAATGCACGATCTATTTAAGTGTATATAAGAGATGTACCCTCAATCTTCTTGATGGCCTTCTTGATTGCCTTCAGGCACTTATCGCAGTGCACGCCAACCTTTAATTCTACCAACTGCAATAAAAACAAGAGAATCGAATCTGAGGAAGGTTACAAATTTTTCATGTTTACACTGTGTGCTGAGAGTGTACTACAGAAAAAGGGATCTTCTACTAAGTTCTACTGATTCTATCATTCTTTTTCAAGTAGAATGCAATCAAACTAGAAATCCGTAACAAGCAAAAATTCAAAACATTGGCTTTATTCTATGAAATCTGCTACATGTGCTTAACAGGAGAATGAAGAAGGAAGAGTAGATACTTACAGCCATTGAAGGTCTAATGTAAAGAAGTAAACACCGGAATAAGAAGTTGTTTATAGACTCTGAAACCTCCTTGTGACTTCCACATATATAGAAGAGGGAGAGAATGCTTACTTCACCTTTCACTTGCACAAAAGTCAGCAGGTTCACACTGAAGGCCACAATTTTTTAAAAGTCTTTTATTTAGAGATATATATAGATTTCTGAAATTTTTGATTGTTGTATCAAAGTAAACTGGGGAATTTATGCCTAGATAAAGACAGTTGGTGGAGAACATTTGAGGTGCTTATCAATATCAATATATAACTGTAAAGGCAAAACCACGGTGTTTAGTTTTCCCATAAAGGGGTTCTCTTTATGCCATGCTTTTCTGTCACAGCTTTGCAACCGTTCAAAGTTTCATCACCGAAAGTGACTTCTAGTTTCTTCTCTACATGTAACACTGATTCTATTTTAGATAAAGAATGTTTGCCTTATGAGACCTTAAAGCTTCATACTACAAAATTAGACCCCCAAACCCTTGAATTTGTTTCAAATAACACAACCCATATTTTAATTTACACCCCCAAAATCTATCAAGTTGTCTTGAATAAGACCCTCATTGCTAACAAATATGAAGATGTGGGGGTCTAAACTAGAAATATGAAGATCTGAGGCTCTAACAAAGAAATGACAAAGATTTGGGGGGCCTAATATGACGATAAGCCTTATATAAACAACAGAATATTGATGGAAATGATCATAATTACAGCGTAATAGCCAATGAGTTCATCAAATTGAAAATCATCAATCATTAAAATAGAAAATCAGTAAATTTTATGAATGTTATTTTCTATAACTTACAGTTGATTCACCAATAATCATTACACGAACATGAGCCCTCTCTGAAACAGTGGAATCGATTATTATCTCTGACAATTATCTCCCGATGGGTAAAAAGAGAAATGAGCTTTATTGCTGCATGGCAATCATTACAAACCCTAAGGTTCTTCACCACACGAATTGTTTCATTTGAGTCTGTACTAAGCAGACCAAATGTGATTGCCAATTTCTCACTGTGGTGCCCGAGAGAGTGTTCCTTCTCTTCCTCTTCTATGTCAAATAAAACCTCCCTTGTCGTCGGCATGTGACCCATTGCCTTCAACTCTTTTCCTAATTCATCAAGCTTCGAATAAATTCGTTCACTCAAAGGATGTGATTTATCCCCCACATGGAACTCATGAACAACACCCTTGAGTTCAATCCAACTAGAGCCAGGTGTCTTCTCAATCCCTTTCTCCTTCATGACTAGTCTGATTCTCGCAGATTCATCCCATTTCCCATTTGCAGCGTAAATATTTGACAACTGAACATAATTCCCAGAGTTCCAGGGCTCCAACTCGATAAGTCTCTCCAAGATATGCTCAGCTAAATTAACATCTCGATGCAATTTGCAACCACCCAACAGAGATCCCCAGACTACAGCATTAGCTTCCATTGGCATCTCTTTGATTAACTGATGAGCGTCCTCCAATAATCCAGCTCGAGCCAGAAGATCAATCATGCAACCATAGTGCTCAATTCGAGGATTTAAGCCATAGATACGACTCATGCTCTTAAAATATCTTCTCCCATCTTCAACTAAGCCAGCATGAGTACATCCACAAAGGAGGCCAACAAAAGTATTTCCTTCGGGTTTGATTCCCAACTTCTCCATTTGAGCAAAAAGCCCAAAAGAAACCTTATGATATCCAGTCATCACGAGCCCATTAATCATCGCATTCCAAACAATGACATCACTCTCCTTCATCCCTTTAAAGACAGCCCAAGCTCTCTCAGTGCTTCCACATTTCGAATACATATCAATCAGTGCAGTTCCCAACACTGGGTTTGACAGAAATTCCTCCATATCCATCAATCTACTTACTCTCTCACCCAACTCTAAAGCGCCCAATCTAGCACAAGCCGACAAAACTCCAACCATAGTAAAACAATCAGGCCTCAAATTTTCCCTCTCCATCCGAAAGAAAAGCTCTAATGCCTCTTGAGGAAGCCCATTAAACGCATATCCACCTATCATCGCACTCCAAGTAACGACATCCTTTTCCGTCATTCCGTCAAAAACCCCTCTCGCTCCATCCATACACCCACACTTCACATACAAGTCCACCAACGCCGTTTCAACAAACATATTCTTGTCCATCCCCTTCTCCATCACAAACCCACGAATCCACTCTCCTGTCCTCAAATCCCCATTCTGCGAACACGCAGTGAGAACCCTAACAATCGTAAAACTATCGGGCATCATTTCCGCTTCCATCATCCTCCTAAACAGACTAACTCCCTCTTGATATCTCCCAGTCTCCAAATACCCACTAATCATCCCGGTCCAAGCAACCACATTCCTCTCACACATTTCATCAAACAGTTTCCGGGCATCATCCAAAACCTCACATTTCGCATAAAAACACACCAAACTGGTCTTCACAAAGATATTCAACTCAAACCCAGATTTCAAAACATGGGTATGAATCAAAGTACCAAGTTTTACATCGCGAAGACGAGCGCAGGCCTTGAGGACGAAAGGGAAGGTGAAGTTGTTTGGGGAGAGGTTGAGGCTGTGCATTTGGGAGTAGAGTTGGATTAAGGGGCTGAGTTGGTTGAGGGAGGTGAGGGAGCGGAGAGTGTTGTTGCAGAGAGTAAGGTGGTGAGGGTGGTGGAGGAGGTTGAGGCGAAGGAGATGGGATTGGAGTTGGTAGAGATGAGGGAGGGAGAGGGAGGGATTGTGGAGGTGGGTTTGGAGGTGGGTGAGGATTTGTTTGGTGGATGTTGACATTGGAGAGGATTCATGGGGAGGAGAGGTTGAAGCTTGCTTAATGTGAAAACTGCAAACTAGATAAATGGAGGGAGATTTGATACACAAATGGATAAATTTGAGAAATCCCCATGAACTTTGGGTTGTTTTGCATGAAACACTTCCACACTTTGTACAAGTCGAGGAATTTTCTGAATTGAAGTGAAGGACTTATTGCAATAGTTGAAATTTATTAGGGTGTTTGGGGAAACTTATTTTTTTGGTCAAACTAACTTTTAAGTTAGCTTTTTCATATCTACCCTTTTGGTGAAACACCAAATAAGTTGACTTATAAGTCTCATTAAAAAAGCTGGTAAATCTCAGCTTTTGAAAAACTAACTTATAAGGTAATGTAGGTTTGACTAAAAAAAAAATTTCTACCGAAATAATTTTATAGCATTTTGATCATAAAAGCCAAAAGCTACTTTTAGCATAACTTATAAGCTCCAAAAAATAAGGCACTCCAAACACCTAGTGGGTCATATAAAATACGAAACAAAACTTAAATATTATAAAGTGGTTTTTCAATAGTAGTACCCCAAATTTAAGTATTATGAATTTGTCCCCTAAATCTATGAACTTTGAAATTAGTCCCTAAATATGTTAAACGTTTTGAAATTAGCCCCTGAAATCTATCAACCAATTGCTAATTTGAGGGATAATATCAAAACACTCAAAAGATTTGGGGACTAATATCAAAATATGAATATTTAGGGGACCAATTTCAAAACACTTAAGGATTTGGGGGCACTTAATAAAAAACCTAAAGATTTGTGTGTGTGTGTTGGGGGGGGGGGGGGGGGGGAGGGGGAGGGGGGGGCACCCCTTTCAAA
>JBAKGM010000365.1:39811804-39840072 GCA_037177215.1 Asparagus racemosus | reverse complement strand
GTTAAGTTTGACTCAATGAAATACAAACTAAGTAAAACATTCTCACTCAGCAAAACCATAAAACAAAACTTTCTTCCTAATATTCTTAAGTTTGACTTAATGAAATACGATCTAAGCTTCTGTTCGGCAATTCCTCAAAATGGGGCTAGTTTTGGCCCTAGCCTCATTTTGAGGAGAAATGTGTTTGGGTAAAACGTGATCAACACTGATCCAGTTCTTTTAAGGTCAAAATTAGCCCATAAAACTACTTTTCTTTTAGTCCACCTCCCCCTACGTCAAAAGAAAATCAGTTTAGTTTAGAATTGTGCCAGGATCATTCCTGGACTAGTTTCAGGGTGTTTGCTAAACACACCCAAGTAAAATTTTCTCTCTTAGCAAAACTGTGAAACAAAACTTTCTTCCAAATATTCTTGTTTCTCGTTTTACTCTATTTTCTCTCCAAAGTTTTGTGAAACCACCCCCAAAACTTTGGGGATTTTCTCACAAAATATATGTATATTACATATATGTTTGTATCTCATCCTTTCTCAAAAAAGTACTAGAAATATGACGAGTGCAAATGCACGTGATGAAAAATAAATTGCTTTTATGTTCTTTGAATTTCATAAACAATGAGAAAATAATTTTCATTTTATTTGAAAAGAGAGTATATTCAATAGCAGTCTTGGAAAGAGAGGAAAATATAGTTTTTGAGGAATTACCTTTTTTTAACTTGATATTCTCTTTTATCCAATAATTTTCTCTCATTTACATACTATTCTCTTTATATGGTAGCATCGACAGCAGTTGATTAAAATATAACCTCGTTTTTCAAATTAGATATATTTGTTGTTTTTAAAAGTTCATCAATTTCTCTTTTATATCTTTTAACCCCAAACGTAATGGATATTTGATTGTGTAGGCTCCATGCTGATATTATGACATGAGATAACTTAGAATGTTCTAGAAGAAAGAAAGCTAAAAAAAAAAGAGTAGAAAAAAAAATCTTCCTTATAAAATTATCAATTTACCCTCTTGATCAACCTACAATGGAAAGAAGAAATTGTCCTTCATTCTTTGGCATTTTTTATGCCGTCACTTGGTTGATAACATAGTAGTACAGATAGATTTTTGGTGATTTTCTCTAAATTGTAAAGTACATAGCCCCTTTGTGCTAATCACTTCAAAGTTCAGGGGGTCTTGTGAAATTTACCGTTTCTCACGGCAGTTTGTTAGATTCAGGAGCGGGTCGGATCCTAAAGAGTCCGTTTCGATCAGAATCGAATACTAAATCCGATTTAAGTGTTCGATCTAGACCGGTACTTTCTCAATTCACCCGTTCGGATCCCCAAAACCCTAAAGTCTCGTTTCTTGCCCCTCAATAAAATTAGGGTTTCAAATTTTACTGCTCTCTATTATCGAGCTGCCCTTGCTCCAAGGCTTGCTTCTCATTATGATCTCTATTGTTAATTTTACCCTAATTTCTTTGAATTAACTTTTGATTATTTTTAACGAAATTTAGGACATTTCTGAGAAATGAAGAGGGAAGAAGGCGGTGATGCTTCAGCTCCTGTTCCCAAAATGGTGAGGCTCACAAATTCTTTTGAACTTCATGAAGATTTATTTATGATTAGGGTTTTTTTTACTGCTCTGTATTATCGGACTTGATGTTCGCTAATTAACAACAATTCTTTAACATTGAGCTAAAATACCCCAAAAGTAAGTCGTTGGTATTTGAACAATGGTAGAATTTGGGGCAAACCTTCAAAGATGGTTAATTAGTGGATATATAGGTAAATAACCTTGTTTTACTTTTTTGAACTTTTATTTTTGAAATATGGTTATTTGCAGAAATTCTCGCCGAAAAAACCTCCAAGGAAGCTAACAAAAAAAGTTGCGACAAAAAAGTACTTTCTTGTCGCATATTGCAGTCATCTTCATTAGATTAATTTCTTTAGTTTGCTTTAGAACTTATAGTGTATCTTGAGCTTTGTGTAGGGCACCAGAAGACAATCGCATTGATAAGGAGCTGCTAGCGAGGCTCAACAATGCTAAGGTAATTGATCATTTGCATCTTCATGTGAATTTTGATTCTAATGACTTATACTGATGGAGGATCGCTTGGCAGAATGAAAACAATTTCGAGAGGAAGACTCGGGAGGAGAAAAAATGTAAGTGTGAACATAATTATCTGTATTTATACATGTTTCTGATATTGTTTATATTTGCTTTGTTTAGGAACAAAATTATTTGACGAATTAATGACCTCTGCTCATCTTTTTATTTGAACCCATCAAGCTAGTATTATAACTTGCAACTCATTAGGGTATCTCTAACCGGTTGTCAAGCAGCAAAACAGGTTCAAGTTTTGGCGATGATTTGTATGAATTTGTTCCACTTGAAATGTCACATCTGTGTGGTTCTAGGTAGTGTAACCTGTGCTTGTTTCTTTGATGAATTTTGTGTCAGCTTGTTCTACTATAATACATTTTATTGGCACCAAAACCCTGATTCTCAAACATATAAATGATATAGGTTTTCTTAATTTCGTATCCACTATTATAAAATTTTCCTCTCATCATATTCCATTAGTGTTCTTTCATTGATTATCATTGAATACCCATGAAACTGATGGGGAATTGTTGGAGAAATATGAAGCACAATGATTTATCATCTATTTAATGACTATACAGCCATCAGTGCTATGTTTATAATGAGTGGGCCGAAATGAGAATTTTTAGATGGATGCAATTCTTGATCTTAATTTTCTCATAACTGGATGAAGCCTTTAGCTGTCCTAATGGCTCTGATAAGGATGGTTGCCAATAATTCATGATAGACAAATCCTTTTATTTTTCCTTGTGATCGCAGCTGCCCCTGTTCAAGTTGCCTTTGGAGATGAAAGCTCATCACTCGCCAGGTCGTTTGCCAATCTTAAAAGTTCAGTTACAACATTGAATATTTCTAAAAGTGAAGTTACTGAAAACGTTCATGAAGGTACACCTTTGACTTCTTATCCTCCGTCTCTGAAATTTCCTTTTATTCGCGCTTGTAATTGTTTTCTTTTCTTTCTCCAGATGATTCTGTTATGTCAATACCAACAGTAAAGGAATATGTTGAGCCATGGGTGAGTGAGTGGAGAACCTTACCACTTTCTTTTCATATACCCTTTCAAAATGTAGTTATGATTTTGTTTTTGATGGTTGTTCATGTAGGACTATGCTCATTCTGATTATCCTGTCACACTTCCATTGAGGAGGCCATATTCGGGAGACCCTGGTACAAATGATTCCCATGTGGTTTTTTTTAGGTAGTCTCTGAAAGGACCATAACTCAAATTGCACGTTGTTTTCTTCAGAAATACTCGACAAAGAGGAATTTGGTGAGGACTCAACCAGTAGAGATAATATGCCCATTTCCCCTGCTGAAGAGCTTGGTCTAAAGGTTCGCATCTCTCATAAGCAGAACTTCTCCTAAATGTATATTATGAAATTCCTTCAACTATCAAGGCATGCATTTCATTCCTTCATGGTGAAATAATTAGAAACAGGTTTTCATTAGAACACCAATATTTCTTATCGGGTTTTTTAATATCATATATGTAAGGCTGCAATTTTTCGTTTGCTATCATGCCAAATAGTTAGCTAAGTTACCTTCTACACGGATTCATAGAATATGTCATGTTTGTAATGATGAAAGAAAATTGATATTTTATGTTCCAGAAACTATGAATGAGGATTAGCTAAATCCTATTGATGTAGATGAAGTTTAATGATACGAAACTTCTACAGATAATCATGAAGCATGGTTCACTTCTATATTATACAATCGGAAATATATTTACTTAAAAGAATATCAGAATCATAGAATGACGTAATATAATCTGTTTAATATTGCTATTTGACAGGGAACAAGCACAGAGCCTCCGTTGTTCCTTTTCCAGTTACCCGCAGCTCTTCCATTGGCTAGACCAGACACTGCTACTGCAGAGAGCCAAAGGAGAGGCAATAGGCCAACTGGATGCACTTTGAAGGACCTCCCATCAGGCGGTATAGGAAAAATGTTGGTATACAAGAGCGGAACGATTAAGATGAAGTTTGGAGATGTGCTTTTTGATGTAAGTAAAACAGAGAATCCAGTTTCCCTCCGGTTACTACTGTTAATAGGGTTAACTGCGGATAAACCCCTGTACTATTGCCCAATTGTCGATATACGCCCTTATTTATTTTTGGACAAATAGACCTACTAAGGGTAAAAGAGAAAAATAAAATTAAAAAAAATCACTCGGGGAGTTTATCCGCAATTGGGCTATAGTATAAGGGGTCCATCCACCAAAACATCCACAATTGGGGGATGGTACAGGGGTTCTGTAATTGATAGTATTTTTATGTAGATAATTGTGATTCATGCTACTGATACTGATAGTTTCAACCTTGCACAGGTTTCAGTTGGGGAGAATTTTAGCTCTGCCCAAGATGCTGCAGTGTTCAATGTTAAAGAAAAGCACTGTTGTGTTCTATGCGATGTCCCCAAGAGTGTGGTGGTAACCCCAGACGTTGATTTTCTCTTAGACTCTATAGAAAATTCGTGATCGGTTTTAATAATAAAAAATTTGTGCATTCTGATCGTAATCTTCATCTAAAACAGCTCCGCGAGAGTTTTGAGCGGACACATGTCCATTGTACATATCAATTAGTGTGTGCAGAGTTTAACTATGTAGAATTTGATTTCATGTAAATGAATTTGGCATGTTTCTGATGGTTTTACGTAGCAATATCATAAAATGTACATGTTGGTTGTATAGTATGTTTCTTCATTCATAATCTCCCAATGTCGAGTGATATGATACAGGCTGCACGGAAACAAAAACTCTTGAGTACATCAAATTTCATATGCATTGAATTTTATCACATTTCATATGCATCATGAGTACATAACATTTCATATGCCTTTAGTTGCGGACGAGTACCTGCCGTTTTACCAATCAATGCAGTATATTTTAGTTCCTAAGTTTCTACTAAACAAAAATCTATTGACAATCAAATTGCATTCGATAACTGTCATGCTTTTCCCTTAGCTAAAAATACCCAATAGTTCTAGGGTACTAAAATTTACACGGAAAAAAAAAAAAGAAATAACATTTGAAGTTTACAGGTTCTTCTGCTCTTTGTCAAAATTTGTTGTATACCCCTGAAAAACTTTACTGAAATTAAGAAAAGTACGCAGAAGGCTGAAGCTGATGGCGGTAGAATACTGAAGAATTATCGATCAAATTTACCTTGGTAGATCTGTACCAATCCCAATACCGCAAATCTGGAATATTTGCAAATTGAAGTTAATATTGCAGGTAATTCTTCTTTAAAATCAGGTAGTTTTCATTTGGATATAAACAAGGATATTAGTAGAAACAAAAGATATGATAGTACTTAAAAACGTTAATCTGCTTACCCCAAGGGCGCAGCTCTTTGCTTCCAGCTAGATCCAGGCTTCATGTTCACAAGCGATCTAACGCTAAATATTATGGAGATAAAGAACCACACCTTGTTCTGCATTATTGAAAATGCATTTAAAATTAGTTAAGAGTCAAATTGCAATATTCAACTAAAATAAAAACCAAAAACTTAACAAACTTCAACCCAAATTGAATATGCTTCTTCTAACAATCAATGAAACACCAAATAGTATCATATTGACTCATGAATAGGTTGCAGCTATGTATATAACTAGTAATACAGCTGTAATCACAGTCGCAGAACAACCTTCAATTCCGTTCAATAACTTATCATTTTTAGATGTCCGTTTCGGCTACATCCTTTTTACAGATTTGTACGTAAATGTTGTTTAAGTTGTTGTAACATGTTGCAACCAAACCCCATAAAAGTCCAAAAAATCTAATATCCCAAAACAAACATCTACAACTACAACTAAAACGTTCTGCGACAAACACGTACTAGTTGTATGCAACTGACATTTACATTGCAAGCCTATTAGTCTGCGCATGTATAAAGGGCCAATCCAAGGCGAATCAAAACATTAATATAGAAGATCTATTTCAAGAAGAGATCATGATAAATAAGCATTACATGGAGCATGTAGCCGGAGATTGCGAAGACGACGGCGGTGAAGCCATTAAAATCGAGATCGTCGCTTATGATCGGCGGTGGAGAGTAGGGTCTCTCCGCTAATGGCTGCCGTGGATCTCCGTGCAATGCACTCATTTTGCTTATCACTCGCCTCCTTCCTCTGATAAATTCTTGCACACAATGCTATTTTTCTGCATTTTCTAGTCTTCTACCTTAAAAAGTTGCATATAAGCCGGGCAACTGACTCGTTCCTCTCCTCTCTCCTCTCTTATGGATTTTTTTTTTGGAGTCTTATTGAGCTCCTTATATTTGCTTAAGATTAGTAATTCCAAAACAAATTTTTTAAAGGTAATAATAGTTTTAATCTATCACATAAATATGTATTCTTTATCACTTATATCGTTATCCATATTTCATAGATCTATATAAATAAAAATCCATATAAATTTTTTTTAACTGATGACCCGTTTTACACTTGGCACATGGGTTGCGGACCTTTGTGGATTGGGACGGATCTAGAAAATGTTTCTTATGGTGGCGCATATGCAATCATGTATCAATAACTTATATGATATATATTCTTAGCAATAGGAAGTTTTATTTATACAATAACCAAAACGATCTCAACACATAATGATTTTCGATATCATTTTCATATCAGCACGTTAACATTTTTATTTTCATCACAAAAACTTTAAAAAAAACGTTTAGTGCAGCCGTCTGGGAAGTCATGGCAAAAGAGGAGGGTTACGTTAGGCAGCCAACGCGCGGTGTAAATCTAGATAGAGCTCTGTGAATATGAATCCTCGAAGAGTAGGATTCATGTAGCCGACCCCAAATCTCGGGATAAAGCTTTGTCGTTGTTAGAGGTGTTTATCTCCAATTTATCCTTCTAAAAGAATGTTATCTGTTGATAAATGAGTTGAGAGATGTTTAGTGCAGCTGTAGATATAATAAGGGTTTTTCTTTGCAATTTACCCAAAAGGCAATAGGGGAAAAAAATTTTACCCGGGGATGATATTTCCTCTGAAGTGAGATCCTGTAGTTACTAGCCAAAGTGGCACAAAGCATCCAAGTGCAAATAAGCCCTTCAAACCTTCAAAAACTAAAGGAGTGTTTGTGCAAGCAAGGAATATGCTGTGGAAGCTGCAAGGCTAATTCCCCCTTCTACAAAAATACAGTTAGAGCTTTTATTTTTACATTTTCACTAAAGGGGTTTCTTTATAACTGAAAAAGCAAATAAAAAGTAGAAAATAAAGAGCTCGTCGGGTTATGTTGGGATTTGGAGACTGTGTCTTTGATTCTTTATATGCCTTTATGTAAGTGGATAGCATTAGATCAGGGTTTATCATGATTAGGAGATGGGGGTTAAGGTTAGCACAGAGCATAACCGGATTCAAGGATAGTGTCTGAAAAGAGAGAGTTTCACAGTCTTTGTCCATCCAAAAGATCGTATGGAGAGGGTTTTGGAGAGAGTATGAGATGATAACTATGTATGTGAGATTAAGAGATAGAGAGACGAGAGATGAGTGATTCCTCTTATAAGATTCTCCTTGATACATATTAGATTTCTTGTATTGTGTTCTGTGGATGTAGGTCGAACTTGGTAAACCGAACCACATAGGTCTTGGTGTTATTCTTATTAATCGTGATTGCTTCAATCTTGTGCATTATGGTTTAATTTTCAGATTGCGGAGATGATAAGAGGAGGGGAGAGTAAATTCTCCAGCAGATTATACAAAGTAGAGAGATGAAAATTTGGTCAAAATGAAGAGATAGTGAAGCTTATTGGAAACGTACGTATTTAGAACTTAAAGATTGTTCTCCAATAAAACTAAAAACAATCGATTAAAAGAAGAATAAAAAATTCCCAAGATGTACGCAAGAAAATAAAGTGACATGTAATCGTACAACTTTCAGGATCATCAAGGCATCCGAGAATCCCAGTCGTCCATGGCTCGTAGTCTTGAGGAAGAATTTGCCCACATTCGAAGCATTTTCGTGCTTCTAACTAAAGACAACACAAGAGAATTACTTAAAGAAAAAAAAATACACTAATATAAGTATCCACCAAAAATAGGGCTATCTGTACATTAAAAAGGGTAAATTTACAGATGAAATCATTTACTATGGGTGATTATCAAATAACCCGCTATAACTTTCAAAATATCAGAAAATACCCCTCAAGTCTAGGTATTATCAGAAAACCTCTTTAACTTTAGGAGTTCATCAAGAAATCCTCCTCAATAGGGTTAATCACTATTTTCACTTGGGTCGATGAAATTATGCAGGAGGATATATTTGTCAGTGAAAATTGGGCTTCACAATTTTAGGGGAGTTTTTTTTTTTTTTTTTGAAAAAATTCCTCAAGTTAAAGGTAGTTTTATGATAACCCCTAAACTTAAGAAGGTTTTCTGATATTTTGAAAGTTATGGGGGTTATCGAATAATTGTCCAAAGTTAAGGGCCGTTTTCTAAATTTTAGCCTATCGAAAAAATAGAGTTATCTGCATTTACATTTCCTTTCAACATTGGTGTGGCTATTTATTGATTTTTAGTTTCAACTCTCCTGAAAATCACATGATAGTCAGAGCTAGACACTAATTAATAACTTTTGAGGCAAACCCACTTGGGTGGCACACATGACTAGCGGGTGTGTGTCCAGAGTGGGTGCAAGCCGGGGAACCCGGGTTCGAGCTCTCATACTTGCAAAAATCCCAACGGGCCGAGGAGGACCTGCCGCTCTCAAACCGCGGACTAGCCACTTGTAAAAATATAATTAGTTAAATCTTGAAGAAGAAAATTTTGGGTCAAAAGGGAAAATTTAGAGGAAGAAATAAAATGTTGGCAAACTTTGAATTAACGATAGCAAATTATATGATCAATGGTGCCCTTGAAAAGAAAGATAGGACTAGAGTAGAACCCGGCTTCAAAAGTGGCCCTTTTGAGATTTTCCAGCAACGGACTTCTTGGGATTTTCATGGCAAATAAATTTGGCTAAAAAATTATTGGCATCTAAACTTTAGAAAAAGGAAAAAAATCTTAAAAGTTTATTAGTTAGCAAACCTATACTTTGCTAGTCATGATGTCAAGCGTAATCCTATCTTCAATCAAAAGGATGAAGCCAAATCAAACAAAACTGCAAATCAAGTTCAGGCTTGAATTTTCAGAGATGAGGAAGGGATAAGCACAAGTTAATATTTGTTGATGTAACTTAATTATTTTCTCTTATCTTTGAGATTTCATATGTCTTTGAGATTTCATATGTCTAACTAATATCTATCTATAAATACACATATCTCTTCTAATTATTATATAAATGAAATCATATATGTCTTATAAAGAGGTTGTGTGGGTTTCTTTTTCTTTCTCTTTTTATTCTCTACATCTCGTTTCTCTCTATTACTATGTTATCTGTATTGGAATCATCTGCATTATTGATAACAGAAAAATAATACAAACATCAGACCTCTTATAATTGTAGGTTTACATAAAATTAGGTTTGTAGGATTGTTCTAAAATCAAGGATATAGAGAATCTGATGCTGATACTAATAAGAGTTTGACATCACGGTTAAACAACCTTTACTATAGGCTTGTCAAGCCACAGTAGTCCTCATTGTGAAGTCAACACAAATCATTAGCAGCCCTCTATATGGGGCGTGCATCATACCAAAACCCCACGCACCGTGCGAGGTGTTCTGAACCACAGACATATGAAACCGGGGGGCAGCGTGAGTATTTCACTGCCCCCCTTAGCCTATCAAAACACCCCACGTGGTAGGATGTTCTGAAGGACTTGCACTCCTCTACACGTGCTTAAAGTCAATATGAGTAAATGATTAATTTAATACGCGAATTTGTGAAATGTTTTAATGCGACCGAAGGATCTCTTCATTATATTCAGCGATGGTAAATTTCATAACACTGGTGGTCACACGAATATTTCTTAAAAAATTCACCTATGCACTTACCAATTATACATGAACAATGGCCATGGTCATGAGTATGATGAATGTCGTGACAAAGAGCTAGATGATCATCTGAATCCTTCAACACAAACTACCAAGTTTCTAACATTCTCAATTTCCATGTTCAAGACTAATTCAAGAGCTCCTTGATATTATACGTTATAAAATATTTTAAAAAAAGTGAATTAAACTACAAAATAAACACCTCGTTGATCATAGTAGGAAAAGAAAGTTTAAGAAAATAATCTTGTGTATCGATCAGAGGTAATGCCCATATTTATACAAGTAGATGTATAAACGCATGAGACGAGCTGTTCATGAGGTGTAAATGAGCTATAATATTTCGAACACATCTAAGTAATATTTAATTTAAGTCTTTTATTACAGAAAATAATCTTGTGTATCAATTCTCACATATTTTTTTTTTATAAAAAAAATACCATCCTTATTTACCGCTCTCTTCATTTTGACTCTCTATAAACTGCGCTGATTTCATTTGCATCTGCGATATCCTGACCGCTCCCATCAACCTCTCGGGGAGCTCCTCCTCGCTCTGCGCCTCCACGACGAACCCCAAATCCACCCTCACCTCCTCCACAAACCCCAATGCCAGCAACACCGCCGCGCTCGCAATCTCCGAGCTCCCAATATCAACATCTATCTCCAAATAATCGTCCCCTCTATAATAACTGCACTTGAGAGCTTTGCCCAAAATACATGCTGCGTATTTTCCCACGGTCTTTTGTACAATCCACGGCCCTTTTAGAATTCTGTTTACAATTTTGAATCTAGAATTTCTAAATGCGTCGTTTCCGTTAATAAAACGGTGTAGAAGTGAGTTGGCCTTTATGGGCTCTTGGGCCGTGAAGTAGAAAACGGAGGAATAGGTCTTTCTGTTGCCACTGGGGATTTGAAGGTTGATTGCGAGAAGGAATGAGTTTAAATCGAGGTTTTGGGCTCGGGCCCTTCGAAGGTTTTTCATGATTCGGTTATTGGGCCGGCCCAATAAGTTGTCTAATCGGGCCCTAGAGCAGAGCCAATCAACGCCAGCGGGATTTAGGAGGTAAGAGCCCGATGGGCTTTTCTGGCGGGAGGAGAGGTAGTTTTGACTTCGGAGGTTGAAGAGATGGGCTGGTGGTGAGGCCCAGCCGTTGGATCCATCAAGGTCTATATGGCGAAGGGATCCACCGTTGATGGATTCTCGGAGCCAATCGTAAGGCGGGGAGGATTGTTCTTGTTGATGCAGGTCGGATTTGGATGTGGATCGGGTGGAAAACCGCTCTTGGCCAACTTGGTTTTGCGGGTCGGGCTCAGACGTGGATCCGATGGAGGTGAAGCCGGTGGGAGACATGAAATGAGGCTTGCGGAAGGGAGAGAAGGGAGAGGAAGAGAGAAATGAAAGTTGCAGTTAAAGATTTCATGTGAAGGGTTGATTAAGGATTTATGTCCACAATTGGTAGAGTAAATTTAGGGGGAAAAGAAAACTTGTGGGTAAGAGGAATTGTAGGGTAAATTGGCTGGGAAAAAAAATGCAAGACAGAGAATCTACGGCTGTAATATATGGTGATACTTTTTGTGTAAATAAAGCAAGGGGTATTAACAATACTCTCAAAAATAGAGTGAGTACACTCCAAGTCCAAAAGTTCGAAGCAATAGGTGTCAATGAAAGTTGTAGATTAATTCTCAAATAGAAAAAACTTATAAATATAACATCTCTTCCTAGTACATCTCCTTACTAGTAAGCTACAAGTTTGGTTTTCCATTAAAAGATAAGAGAACCAAAACCAAACTCTCATTACAAACTCCTCGCCTAAATTCGACCTGATGCTGGAGATATGATTCCTCGGTTTCAAATGCATCCTCCTCTCTGAAACAAATCAAGTCTTCCCTAAGAACAGAGAAAACAAATTAAAAGTATGAGCTGAAGCAGAAACACAACATTTCGATAAACCAGTTGTAGGCAAAGACCGCAGATATGGCATTGAAATGTAAGAGTCCCAAAGTTCATTATCATTCTCTTTAACAAAAAGCAAAGTTTCTGATAGTTTTGTGCAAAAACCCGCAAAGTTCGTGTAGTTTTGTGAAAGTTATCTAAAATAAAAGGTTAATGGAACTCCTTTAACCAAATCCTGTAGTCCATGCGAACGGATTGATTTAATTTGATTTCATGTATTTTGCTGTGATTGTAAATGATAGCAAGAAAATGAACCATAAACAGTTTAAGCTAGAATCTGAGAAGTGATTCTTGACGCCTTACTTTGCCAAACACAGAAACTGATCCAAAATGCCTATATAATCCAATATGGCCATATAACTGCCTTCAGGCCCGCTTCTTATCACGAATATGAAACATTAGCTGCAAAATTCACCAAGTATGTAATACATGTCAAAACAATTTAAAGTTCCAATAATCCAAACAAAAATATAAAGCATTACCTTGGTCCCTACATAAAATGATGCAAATATGCCACCGAGAACAGGTAACCCTGTAATCATTGGGAAAAAAAGGGGTAAATATCTTGTGCTCCCTATAGGGGCGTAAATGAACTTTTGTCAGGGAAATTACCGTCTTTATGCAGCAGTCGAGAGACCAGCCAGTTTATGCCAGAGGGTCCTATAACATATCCAACAAGGTTGGCGACCTGTTAAATTAGTAGAAGTTAATGATGACATAAGAAACATATAAATAATTTATAACGTATCCAACAAGGTTGGCGACCTGTTAAATTAGTAGAAGTTAATGATGACATAAGAAACATATAAATAATTTGGAATAATCAGGGTCCAGATCACATTTTAAGTGGACTATGGTTTAACATGTTTGATTAATAACCAATCATTGCACAGTTATTACATGCTAACTCGCAAGGGATTGATTTCAATGAATTGATATTCTTCATCAGGCTTTGGTGTATTAAAGCTCAGCATGTAAGGTTTTCATATCAGTTTCACAGGCATTTATTAATCATGGTCCAGTAAAAGGAGAAAAACCATACAATATTTCCTGAGATTAAGCATAGAATATTAAGAAATTAGGATAAACAAAACAGTACTTGCAGAGTGGTCATGTACTGATAAATGCAAACAATTCAAATTCTTGGATTTAATAATGGTTAAATCTGGTTATTTGACTTAATATGCTGAAAAAATCACGTGAATGAAGCAAATAGCATCTCGTTAGCTCTTCTTCCATTCCTTGGCTTAAAAGAGAATAGCTTGCTCCTTTGTGCATGAATTTAAATTGCATGACCAAAGACAGTAGATCTATCTTAGGCGGCAAATAGCTTGGGTGATATAATGTTTTTCTTTGTGATTATCCCTTAAATATGAAATAATGAAAATTGTGCCTTCAAGAGGATTGATATTTCTCCAGTGAGTGCTGTGAAGATCATGAACTGAACTCCAGCGGCATGCAGTGTGTTAAAAAATGATTTTTTAAGGAGCCTGATTCCAAAGTACAACAGTTTAAACACTCATAATTAAAGTATGCATGAAAATGTTCCAGTTGAGAAACCACGGAGGGTGGTATGTAACCATCATAATAAATACCATGAGACACGTAATGGTAACCGCCCCAGCAACAGCGCTTAGCTCACGAAGAACAAACCTCCCAAGCGCACTTCTAGCCTAATGAAGTAATAGACAAAATTATATAAGAACATAAGAATAACATAGAAGGACAGTGGATAAAAGAATATACTATCTGTATTATCATTATGTGCATTGGAGTAGAAAACTGATCAAAAGAGTGAAAAGAAGAAAAAGACCAATATTGCTAGATATGCAAGCTTAATCTTATGCAAACGATGAGCAATCCACTAAATTCCTCCAAATGAGGAAGGAAACATGAAGTAGCAGAAAGATGAAAAAACTTCTTGATATTTTTACATTCAACTTTTAGCTAAGGCACTAAGCAAGTTAAAGAGCAAATCTGAGACACGTCCAGAAAAAGAAGAAGATAATTTACCTAGTAATCTTTAATTTAGCTGGAATATCTAAGCCTCTATGAAAGCTGGAAGTTTCTCACATAATCCAACTTTTTTATGACATGAAAAATGAGAGATGACGGAATCTCTCACGTTTCGCGGTGGCCAAAAGGTTATGAAAATTAGAAATTCCTGATACTGATTCAGATACTAACACAAACATTAAAAAGGAAAACCATTCTGATATAATGTCAGTTAGAAAATAAATGCAGAATAGTTATAATCATATTGCGTGATATTTTTTCTATCCTCATTGAAGTTCAACCATATCCCATTTGAGAGAGAGTCTTTGCATACCATCATGTCCAGGGCTCTAAAAATGATGAAATTAACTTAGTGTTTGAGATGGCACAGGTTTTAATTTCTCGTATATTTAAAAAACTTTATATCCTTTGACATTCTGTACCATCCACCACCTTTAGGAGATTAAAAGATATATTTAAATTTTTACTAGAATAAAAAAATGCAAAAAGAAATTAATTAAATTAAACAGTACAGAGCTATTACAATTTCACAGGATAAGGGATGCAAAAACTTTCAGAGATAAAGGAGTAGGTTTTACCTGATGTTTGCTAATTGATGACTTAACCAGAATTTCAGGGATTAAAAATATACATGTTAACCATGCCCATGACAGAAGTTTCCTGTGAAGTGAAAAAGAAATTAACGTAAGGGCATGTACTGATGTATACATTGAATAGCAACCTATCTTCCTCCTATACTTCACAGCATCTTTAATTATCATAAACAATAAAATATTAACATATGTGGACTAGACAGATTACCACTCAAGGTCATGCCATATGGCAACAAATGTGAAAATAACCCACACATTGAGTAACTTCCTTTGAGAACCTCCAAGTGGAATGTACATGTACCTATAATGACATCGGTAAAGATTAGCAAAGTTATTTTGACTATTAACTAAAAATAATATTTAACTTGCAAAACATGGGCCAACCTGACTAGCCATCTATTGAAAGATGCATGCCAACTTTTCCAGAAGCCCTCCAGGTCATGGCAGTTGTTGATACATCTTGGCATGTTCTCAGGAGCTTCAATGCCAGCAATCTGCAATTGGAATGTCAGATACTCATACACAATGAATAAATGGCTCAAAATGGGGGAATACTAAAGCTTCTAATTGCAGAACATACAACATTTTGCAGTAGAATATAAATGTTTAGAATGTATGTGTATGTGTTGCAAGCATAAATATGTTGAGAATGTGTAAATCTATGAGTAATATAAAAATATTAGTGATATGACACCTGAAACACCACATACTTACAAGAGACCAGAAACGGAAATAGCGCCAAATCAGAAGAAACTTCAACCACATAAAGTTTAAAACCTGCCACAATCATGTTAAAAACTATTATGCATCAGAATGAAGTCAACCATAATATCAGGAAGTTCAGATATTAGTATTACTAAATTAAAGCTGTCAGGTATTAGTATTACTAAATGAAGTGATGTAAAACATATAGAGACGAGTATATAATGAGTGCTTCACACAAGAAAGCCATATTATTCTTAAAAAAAACATATGTGATTCTTTGCTAGTGCTACCAGTAATTTATGCATGGCCATGTATGTAGGAAAAAGTTAGCTGTTACAGTACAATATAACATAAGCATGTATACCAATTTTTCTGTCATAATATGCAGTTAATGTTTCCTTTACATGGAATAGATTGAAAGCTAAAGTGTTATCTTACCCCATATCCAATGATGAAGATATCTAATGGTGATAGCTGCCTCCATAAGCCACTGTGGAAGCCATGCAGGTTAGACCAGATATAGAAAGCTAAGCAAAGAGCTATATATATGTATTGAATATGGAATTATCATAGATCTGAAAGTCATGAGGGAGTTTACCTTATCGCAAAGGCATTGTAGTAGAAAAAATGTGTCATTGTTTCCATTAAAAAAAGATTAAGAACCCATTTAAATCCATACCAAGCAGTTTGTCTCACTGAATAACTCTTTTGAGGTGTATCTAACTGCAAAAAAAAGTAACTACTGTTGTAAGGATAACGATTAGAAATATCTTACAACAAAAGCAAAAGGGCAAGACATGGATTCAGTATAAACTTTTACACTGCATACAACTGTTGGGAGAAAATATGAAGGAAATGACACAAGATACATGCATACACCTCAGGGAAAAATCAAAAGGATGTGCACAAAGAATTGATTTCAGGAAATGAAGAATGCATTCATATGCTGGATGACTTGCATTTCCTTATGAAAACAAGAAGGTAATATGAACATAAGTTTATATACAGAAGTGAAAGTCCAATTCCATAGTATATATATAGCTTTCGATCATAATGAATAGAGAGATAATTTAAAACGGGTTACATGCAAAGGAGTGTTAATTGATTTAAGGCCACTTTGTCGCATCAAGTGTGACTTGAGTGTTTGATCATTTTTTAAACGACAACTTTCAGAATTGGTGTGACTTAGATCCTCAACCCACAGCATGTCTGTCTTAGTACAGTTCAAGTGATGATCAGAATGTTGGCTGGGCATGGGAACCTCTCTCCCACAGCACAACTGAAACCTAAATTTCTGTCAATTAGCCCATAAAGCAACATAGTCTAACAGGAATATGTAGATGGTAAGAAAACTGTCTACCGCAACATTAGACAAAAAGGATGATCCTAACCTGTTTAGCAAATGCGTTGAAGCTTACAACTGGTCCAGCGATATAAAGGGGAGCATAAATTAAATAGCACAAATAGGTGCTAAAGGAATGGTCATCTCGAGGTATGCTTGTCTCCTGCCAACAGCAACAAAATTTACAAAGCAAATTATCATCACAAAATATAATCTCAGAAACAAAATAGATAGCTGATTTTCAGAAAGGAATTCCCATTACATAAGCTATTAATAAACAGCATGCATGACTTAAGATTAATGCACGACCAGTTCTTAAAGTTCATTCAGAAGAACCTTAACTACATTAATAAAATTTTGGTTATCTTTTATTGATACATAGGTGGACTGCATTTACTAACCCTCATACTCAGAAGAAACTTGTCCTTTTCTGATTTAGTTATTTTACCATTAACTTAATCTCACCAACATAGTGTGGTATGAGAAAATATAAACAAAAACTAAAAATGGAAACCCTATAATTCCAGCAGAAGAATTTTATATAATAGGCTTGTCCAAAAATCATCAGATAGCATATATTACCTGTAAAACTTGGTAGCAAGATTTTCCAGATGAACAAACAGGGCAGCCTTTTGAATGCTTCTGTATCCAACAAACCACTAAAACAAAATCATTTAGCTATCAAGCTTGTCAAGAAATGAATTAAAAAAAGGACATAGTTGAAATTATAAAACTAGATTTTTGAAAGCCATTGCACTTGATAATTATATGCATGCATCAGCAGTGACATGCTTCTTGTTTTGAAAACTAGTACCTGCTTAATGGGGGGAAATCAAACTAAGAAGTGATGAAAAAACAAAGTACTCTAGATAGCATCCTTAACATGTAGAACTGGCGAAAAGGAAAAAAAAGATCCTTACATCATGCTTGCCAACACCATAATAATACAGATATAATAAGGCATCTCAGAAATTTGATGTAGATATGTATATGCCAATGATTAGAAAAGAACGGTAGAGTAAGCATCAATGGTAAATGGTGCAAGAGGTTATAAAAGTCATATAAACAAAGATATCAAATCAAATAAAGAAACATGTTACTATGCCGAAGGATGAGGAAATGAGATCATAATAGATAATCATAAAAGACGTGTTTTTATTCACAAAAGCCCAGTTTAGAAAGCTTGTAAGGAAGAAAAGTCATCATTAAGTTAGTCATAGAAACATTGCCTATCTGGAAGTCGCGTTAACAGTGAGCATGGCCCAGAAAAAAAAATAGGCCAAGAAACGTAATTTCTACATTGTCATAAAACGACCATCATTGTTACTCTTAAAGTCCCTTCAACTACACCAAAACTCAGTTATGCTGAGATTGAAGGGTCATAATTTTATACTCTACCATGGCTCCATATGTTTGAATACTCTTGTCATGGATTTGAAACTTACACTATTATTACGAAGCGGTACTTTTTTTCTCTCTAAAATCTGCTTTAAATGTATGATGGGAATTGAACCTGGGTTTCATTGATAACATCTTAAAGTCCCTCCACTAGATATTGTAGCAAGGGTTAAGGATTATAAGCTTATATGCTACCAACCACATTGTTCAAACTCAGAAGAAAACATGAAGAGTGAGTTAAACAAGAATTAAGAAAGAGCATACCTTATAGTCAAAACGAGACACTTCATTTGACCAATGATAGTCACAGCCATAGCTTATCATGCGCAATGTAACTGCCACAGAAACAAGATGTGTGATCTACCTAAAAAGCAGGTTTCACTCACAGAATGTGCCAATTTTCCGCAATAGCTTTTTAAAAAATAGATAAGAGGGAATAGAAAAAAGAAAAAAAAAAACCAATACCCAGGTTAAAGCATATCTGCCATCTAAAAATACCACGATGCTTGTCGAGAAAAGCCCAGTGTTGTCTGTTGAGCACAGAGCAGATGCAATCTAATAATGATAGTAATAGCTTTTGGATTTGATAAACATTAATATGTATAGAATCAAGTCATCAACTAACCCAAACAATGAGAATGAGTAGCCTTCATATTTCCGGTTCATCACTAGAATGACTATGTTGAAAATCCAATGGACAAGTAAGTAAAACTTTGATCGACCAAAACTCTGCAATAAAAGAAGAGTCAGAAGAACCACTGAAAAAAGGAAACATTGCATGCACAGAACAACCTACGGAAGTGATAACATTAATAGAGTGAATCTCAATATCAACTGAAATGAGTTTTGAAATAAAAAAAGAACACAATACAGATAGTCATCTAACAGTATCAACAGAGTATCACTGGAAGCATAAGAAAATACTGTTAAACAGATCAACCTTGGCTACGATGAAGTTCAATGTAGCAATTGAAAGGAGAAAGATAATACTGCAATTTAAAAAAAATGTATAAGCCCATGATATTTGACAAATCATGACAGGTTTTAGGTGATCAAGAAGCATACCAGGCTCCATGTAGATATGCCAAATAACTCAAAGCTAACAAACTCCATATAATTGACATCCCTCTCCTTTTCAAGTGATATTGACTTCTGAGGGTATTTGCCACAGTCACGAAAATTCCAAAAACAACACTTAATATAGGTAAATTTCCGCGAAAGTTTCTCCATTGTGCGTCAGAGAGATCCTGGATAGAAAAGTTTAACAACAATGATTATATCCAAAATAGATTGTTTGAGGATGATGGGATCATTTTCTGAGAGGTAGAAAAATGAAACAGCCAAAATGATTCAATATATGATTATCACATCTTCACATGGAATGACATTCCTAGTGCTTCTAGAGTTTAAGTATTCGCAGGACACACTAGATAGAGCGTGAGGAACATTACTATTACTACATTATATTAACATGAGGGGTCCATTTACATGCATTTACATGTTTCATCTTTAATTTTTCATCAAGAAGGCAACATTTGTGATTGTCATGACAGGATATGAAGCTCAAGTGACAATTGTAGATAAGGTTAGGGTTTTTTTCATAGAAACCACCTTAAAATTAGGGTAATTCTGCAGGACCCACTTTTGAATTTCAATTTTTACATTAAGTACCTTTAAAGTGGGTTTGTGTTGCAATCAACCACCTCCCAATCAAATTTTCACCAAAAAACCAAAAACAACCGAAAAAAATTCACGTTCAAGGTATGTGACTTGCATCCCATCTAGCCCTAAACATTAATAAAATGAGTGATGTGCCTTGAATGTGAATGTTTAAGGGTGTTTTTTTGGGGTTTTAGCAAAAATTTTGACTGTCAGGTGGTTGATTGCAACACGAACCCATTTTAAAGATGCTTTGTGTAATAAATTGAAATTCGAAGGTGGTTCATGTAGAATTACCCTATTTTTAAGGTGGTTCCTAGGAGAGGGAAAACCCCATGATGTTAGTAATCTTTTGAGAAATTTGTTGTGTGTTATTTTTGGAATTTTGAACATTCGTGATTCCAGTCGTCACAGTGGCTTGTTACCCCAAGTCAAACACAGATATGAGAGAACATTTACTACATTACTTCAGTAACTTCTAACCCTGTACTGATTTGTATGATATGGTGATTTATTACATATCAACAACAGTATAATTAACCCCCAAAAAAAATCAACTCATTATTTGATTTATCTAGTCAAAAACACGATTTTTCAGAGCTTGAACTTACATTGAGACGATTGAACATCCATCCACTGCGGAGACCGCGGACGCTTCTATAATGATCTGCAAATTATATTTACACCTATCAATCACATTAATCAAGTCAAACAAAAGAATAATTAAGAAAAATAAAACACCGACCATGAGAAAGTTGAAGGGATCTGCGAATGACAACGACGTAGAATCCGAAGGCGTAAGCTACAAGAAACAGGAGCTCCCATCGCTTCCACTGAATCCTGCTCATTTCTCTTCTACTTCTTCTTCTTCCCCCGAAATCGAGTGAATCTATGAAGAAGAGGGAGAAAATTAAGGAAAGCGATCTCGAAATTACTCGCTTCGACTAAAAATTGAAACTTGAGCAAATTTTTAGGGCATAAATTGGTAAGTCCCTGATCTCGCCGTGGGAGCTCTCGTCGTCTTCAGTAGTGGTCTTAACGGGTCGGGTTTGTTCTGATCCTAAAGATCCTAATTCGCTATAAAGTTCGTGGACTGGACCCACTTGACAAATAGAAAGGAGAAGACAATGAGGGGAGAGAGTTGAAACGGAAAATTACAATAAAGTCGTTGAATTTGTATCATAATTGTCCAAAATATTTTACTTCCTATGCACCCTAATTTGGAGGGGAGCTAAATTATATAGAATGGATGTAAATGGATGTAAAATTTGTAAATTTTATTTCCATCCACTCCCTTTAAAAGAAACTCCCAAACAAGATGAACTGATTTAAATTCCTCCCCCTCCCCCTCATTAACCCCCATCCAAACAAAGCTTAAGAGAAAATGGCTGCTCGAGTTAGTAAACTGGTCTTATGAGATAGGTCGGATCTGGGTCATTATTCAGGTTACTTAGGTCATATATGGACCCGACTTTAGCTATCCATTTAAATAAACGGGTAGTTAGGATCGACATGTATATGACCCGAACCCATTTATCTTGAACCAAACCTATTTTTAACAGATTGGGTTAATTTTATGAGTTTGAGCCAATATTACCACCTCCAACTTATCGCACATGTATGAAGATGTAGGTCAAAATTTTGAATTAGACCTATTCCTAAAAATATTTATCAAAGTAGGCCTATTTCCAAAATATTTATCTAAATAGACCTAGTTTCTACATCGTTTGCTAAAACTAAGTTGATTTTGATAAATATTTGGGGATAGAGGTCGATTCTTTTTTCAAATTTTGACTCTAAGGGATTGCCAATCTCGTGGAGTTCAAAAACCTTTTTTTTTTTTTCCCAAAATCAACCTAGTTTTGCTGAAGTGGCTGAAATTAGTTCGATTTTGATAAATATTTTGCAAGTAGGTAGAAATTGATAAATAATTTTTTGAAAAGGTCTATTTCAAAAAAAACTTCGAGAAATGTATTCTAATTTAATTTCATCTCATCTGATTTGTACTCATATTTGACTTTGATAGATATAGGTATCAGATTTTATGTTACCAGACTACGATTTATATTGGAAATCCAATTCCAAAGCACTTGGGGACCGCAAGCACCTAAGTTATTTGATTTGAATTTAAATCCTGAATTAGAGTTTCAACATTTCTTGAGATTCACTGGAAATTATGCTAATTTGCCATAAAGAATCAAATAAAAGTTTATTGTAACTTTTTCCTTCTGAGTATTACTTAACTTTTATCCTTGACAATATTTAGTCATGTTTGAATATAACCAAACAATTTTGTGCAAGTTATGTTTGCGCAAAGTATGACCAAGCAATTGTTTGACTTTTTTTCTTCTATTTTAATCGGTGGCTGTTTCAAATTAAGAAAATACCCGCGTCCAATGGAGAGATCCTGCAAACTCTCCAACATTCTCTACCACTCATCAACCCTATAAAAAAAAACACTCATTATTTCCCTTCATCTCCATCAATTACCAAAAATGGCAGAAATCACAGAAGAAGAAATGAAGAAGATCTTCAATAAGTTCGACACCAACGGCGACGGCAAGATATCGCCGGCGGAGGTAGCAGAGGCTCTCCGCTCCCTCGGCAACACCTCCACCGGCCCCGACGACATCAAGAGCAAGATGGCCGAGATCGACACCGACGGGGATGGCTACATTGATTACGACGAGCTCGTTGCTTTCTGCAAGGCTCATCCTGAGCTCGCTAAGGATGTTGCCAAGCTTTGTTAAAGCTATTTGTTGGAGGTTGTTTTTGCATTTTTATTGTGATTTATGGCAATGTTGGTGAATTATGAGTAATTCATGGATTTATAATCCGATATTATTGTTTTTGTTTGTTTGGTTGTTTATTATTATTATTATGCCACATGCTTCTTTTTCTTCTTTTTCTTGGTGATTTATGGTTCAAGAGTAATATTGAGCATGCCCTTCTTTTTCATGTGTATATCAATCTGTTCAAATAAAATGAAATTTGCAAGAAATATAGGGGGTTGTTTGGTATGCCTCATCAATTTGAAACGCAGCAAATGATGCATGCGTAACACGTTGCCGTCAATTATTTTCAAATTTACTGTTTGAGCATTTACATTTTTATCGTAGGAAAATGTGTTTCCATATTCAAGTCTAGACCGTCTAGTGCTTGGTTAGTTGCAAACAAGTGAGGGTATATAAGTTGCAAATTTATTGCTTAGTTGTTAATACTATTGGGATGTTTCAATGGTATTAGATGATAGGCTAATTAGCACTTAAATACCATATAGTTCCCCTTTAAATTGCAATTATATACCCTCTTTTATTTTTTTACTTTTGCATACCCCTAAAGTTTCAAAATTTGCTATTTAATAACTTGTATTACGTAAACGTGCGAATTTTTATCGGAACTGTTCCATCTGTAGCTCTTAATAATTGTTGAATTTTTATTGTTAAACACGCTATAATTTTAGTTCAAAATAGAAAAATCATCATATGAGTGTGACGTGACGACAACAACAACAACAACCAAGCCTTTATCTCAAATGTTTGGGGTCGGCTACATGAATCCTATGCTTCCATTCCACTCTGTTGTGGGTCATCTCCTCCGTTAAGTTAGCTCTAATCATATCCTTCTTAATTACATCTCACTAAGTCATCTTAGGTCTACCTCTAAATCTCCTAGCTCTACCAACTATTATCATTATCTTATGAGCGTGACGTGAGAAAATCTGGAAAAAAAAAATTTATCATGTTTAATAATGTGAGGTGCAACTTGTAGGAAATTTAGCTAGATGAAAAGACGAAGTCGCCAACGTTCTCCTAGTTTACTCAGTCATAAGTCTTCCACTATCAAAAGTTCGGCATCTCCAAAAAAAAAAAAAAAATCTAAAAACCTCCTCCTTCCCATCCTCATTCCATTGACCGACATCACCATGGCCGCGAGGCCGAGCTACCCGCTGTCGACGGGGCCCGTGGCAGTCGTGGGCCCGCAGTTCTGCGTGCCGTATCCGATCGACCTCACCGTAGTCAAGAAGGCCATCAGCTTCAGCCACGGCGACTTTGCTGTCACCGACGGCGACGGAGCCGTCGTGTTTCGGGTGGAGGGAACCGCTTTCAGTGCTAGAAATCGCAGGGTTTTGCTTGATGCCCGCGGGAATCCTTTGGTGTCCATGCACCAAAAGGTTAAGGTTCCAACTGTTTACTATGATTTTCACCGGGGAAAAAAAATCCCCCACATAATTTTACCTGCCCACGTGAAAATTTGCAGTTAGCACTGTTCGGTGTGTTTTTTTTTTTAAATTATAAAATATTAAAGTCAATGGGAGTTTTCTTACATTCTCTTCCCTATTCTGAGCATGAATTGTTTAAAAAAAAGTAATGGGAGGTAATCTGATAATCGTCCAAAGTCCACCTCCCCCACCCTCACCCCACCTTTAGGACCTGTTTGGCAACGGGTTAAAAGAGGGATTAAGGAGGTTAATTTAATCCATCTTTATCCCTCCAAACATAAACTTAGCATATAGATTAACAAACCAGTAATTAAAGAAAAATAGGAAGAAAGGTGTTTTACGCTAACAATAGGAAGAGATTTAATATATGGATCGAAAGATATATTTGGGCGGCTTTCTTTCCATAAAACTCATGCTAAGATGTATGTGAATAATTTCTTTCCAATGATTTTTTGCCATTGTTAGGATATTTTTGCCCATTAATTCATCTTGCAAAAGGTTATCCTATATATTGTGCTGGATGAAGATTTCCTTCAAAGGCATGTTGTTTTCATTCCATTAATTTAGAAAATATATGATATGTAATATAGTATGTGATTTTTTTTTTTAGGAAAATAATAATATGTGGTTGTTAATTTAATATGAGTCACCCAAACATAGTGACGTGGCTGTATGAGAGTAACATAATTATCATGACATTCCGAATATTTCAATTTTCGAGTTCACAAGAAATGTTATATGTTCATTGTTCCATTGATATATTTTGTTTGTATTTGTTGAAGTTTAATTGCAAAAACTATATGTGTGTGACTATACTCGCTGAGGTATAGGAAATGCTATCGATTAGACTGCTAGTTAGGGATTATCTAAACTTGAATATTTGTTAATTACAAGTTCCTCAACTTTTTTATTTTGATGAAATAATCATTAGTACATTATTTTGATATTTTGATAAAATAATTATTAGCAAACTTTTCTAGCTACTTTCAACAGCGTTAAAGTTGAAAATTTTTTAAAAAATTGAGCGATTAACCTCATTAACTATTCTTTATTTGCCAAACACAAAAGAGTTAACCCCTTCATCTTAACCATCTAATCCAAACAGAATTTAATTATTTTTAATCCCTCGCGATGAGTTAACTAATTTAACTCTTCTCGTTAACCCTCCCCTCCTAACCCTTTGCCAAATGGCACCTTATGGGTTGGAGGGGGGGGGTCCTGATATTTAGCGAAGAGTATACTATGAATTATGGTCTCAAATTGTATAACTGCATTGTTTCCTCCAGATACTATCTACACACAGAAGATGGAAAGTGTTCAGAGGAGACAGCTCCAGCCCCAACGATCAGCTATTCAGCGTCAAGAAATCCTCGCTGTTCCAGTTGAAGACGAAGCTGCACGTTTTCTTAGCTTCAAACACAAGCGAAAACGCCTGCGACTTCAAGATCAAAGGAAGCTACTTCGATCGATCCTGCAGCATTTATCTCGGAAATACTAATACAGTCATAGCTCAGGTGAACGCAGAACTTTCGCCTTCATTTTTTCACTTCAGCAATCAGTTTCTTGATCGGTTAAAGAGTTGTGAATCGGAGCTGCATTATGCAGATGAGGAAGCAGTACACAGCTGGGAGCGTGTTTCTGGGGAAGGATACTTTCGTTGTGACGACACATCCAAACATCGACTATGCCTTCGTCGTTGCTCTCATTGTTATTCTTCATGATATTAACACTGATAATAGTGACTGATAGTTTTGTGTGCAAATATGCAAGTGACTTTAATGTGAGCCTGTGATGATTAGATCGTCAACCCTGTGCTATTTTAAAAGCTGAAGTGATTGTTAGAAGATGATTCTTGAATAGCATATAAGACTTGGTTGTTTGTCAGCTGTAAATTCTAACAAAAAAGTTCTTCAAATCATTGAAAACTAGTCCTTCAAATCATTGGAAACTACTATTATGTCCGAAATTCTTGTAAGTTAATCCAAATTAGTCCCTTTAGACAAGCACAGAACCAGCAAGATATGAGAATGAGAGGACCTAATATAAGTTCCAATGATTAGAGCAACGAATTTCAAAGTACTAAAGATTTAAAAGGCTAATGTTTTAAGAAAAAAATCTAAATTTTTTTCCCCACTCTTTTCACTTTCCATAACAATCGAGCAATGAGCCCCGATGCATATAATTAGGAGTATATACAGAAACCTGTGTTCAATTCACTAAAAGCAAATTTACAGAAAGCTTATAAATTTAACTACCGGTGCACACGAGAAATAAAAGTTTTAACACAGAGACTCACAATTTATTCAAATATCAAACTATGATATGCTATAAGCTGAGCTTTACAAGATAGACACGTTTGATGAGTAGAACAAGGTCCAGAAGTAGCTACACAGCCATGAAACAATACCACCATCAAGCATGAAATACAACAAATATGACGGACTTAAGACCGTTGGAAATTCCATGAAAACAGAATTCCACTTAATAGCACAAGTTTACTAACATCGGTATGCAGCGAGAGTTACAGAGCAAGACTCAAATGTATGTACGTTCTTGCGAGATAAACAATCCCCACATAAGTAGCTGCTCAAAGTAGTAAAAGAAAAGGAAACAACACCACAACAAGAGCATAGCAAGGGATTTTTCATTCACAACCTTTAAAATTCATATTAACATTGACAACAAAACTATATGCACATAACTTGACAATGGAGTTACACAGCTGAACTTGACAGCAAAATCGAACTTGTATTACATCCAAATTCAGAATGGCCATTACTGAAAGAAATAAGAATCTAAAGCACAAATGTCTTGGGGCCATGCATCGTTCTCTTTGTTGATACAAGTCAACAAACAGTGAATCGGTATACGATATTTCAGTTGCCTATGACCCTTGTAGTACATCCAAATTAAGCTTGTATTCAATTAATTAATTAAGCGCTAAACACTTCATACACAGATACAATATTAAACATCAGGACAATGGTTAGCCGATAATTTTTTTGATACAAAACAACTACCTTTCATTTAGCAGACACAAGCTTACTTGTCAAATAAAGAGGACGACACTTTTACAAATTGATTTAAATAAAAAAGAAAAAGAAACTATTTACAGATTTGTACCTAGGTATCAAGATTATTTGTTGGGAGCCTCCAACGGTATTTATGCAGAATTCCTGATGACACGTGATATTCTGCAGAGGCTAATGAATATTGTAACGTACATGTTCACTTTGCGGGCTGTTGCATCAAGATATCACCTCTCTGTTCTTCTTGTCCCTGTAGCCATGGCCGTTGGATTTAAGAGTTATCAGTGCAGCTCTTCATTGTGACATGATGCTCAGATGTGAAGTTTACTTCGCTTGATAGCTATCATCAGCATAAATTGATACACAAGCATCGGCAGCACCAGAAGCTAGGAGAACTCTGTAAGGGTGGAAAGTAAGGCTGCTGACTGAACCTATTTTTTGACCCATGAATGTAGGGTAATATTTAATGATGCTCAGCTGTGTTCCCTCTAAACTGAAGACTTTGACAATTTGCTTTGCTGATCCACTTGCAATAACCGGTGCATGGCGGTGAACAGCCAATGCAGTGAGAGAGCCCCGATGAGCATCAATAGTGAGATATGCTTTATCAGGATTTCTGATATCCAGGAACTGTATATCCCCAGCTTGAGAGGCACTCACAATCTGCATTTTGAATAGAGTAAATATCACACATTAACCTTGCGCTTTTGCCAAATTGAAACTGGTCTTGTGGGTATACACTAAAAGATAGGTTTAGCAACGAGTGCATCCATAGTAACATAGTAAATTAGAGGTTGTTCCTATTGAGGATAAAATGAGAGAGAATCGACTAAAATGGTTTGGTCATGTACAACGGAGACCTCTTAGTGCACCGATTAGGAAAAGTGATAGTATTATAGTTAATGGGGCAAGGAGATCTAGAGGTAGACATAAAAGAACTTGGTTGGAAGCAAGAAGAATATGATTATTTGTAACTTAACAGAGGAGATGTCTCATAATAGAATAGAATGAAAGAATAGTATTCATGTAGCCAACCCTAAACATTTGGGATAAAGGCTTTGATGTTGTTGTTGTTATTGTCGTTTCACCAAATTGAAATTGCCCACATAAATATCTGATAATCGAAAGAAAGGTATTAAAATGACTGATCATCATGATTTTTGAATGACACTAGAAACAATAATTGCCAAGAAAACATAGAACAAGAGTATAAATGATCAACATGAGAACACCCTCTGATAACGCACAAAATCTACCTATAATTGAGGGGGGGGGGGGGGGAGGGGGGAACAAGACGTCTTTAAGAACGCCCACGGTAC
>JBAKGM010000365.1:39781318-39811704 GCA_037177215.1 Asparagus racemosus | reverse complement strand
CCCCCCCCCCCCCCCCCCCCCCCCCCCCCCCCCCCCCCCCCCCCCCCCCCCCCCCCCTCCCCCCCCCCCCCCCCCCCAACAACACCTCTTTAAGAACGCCCACGGTACATAATGAATGCAAATTTACGCAAAATTTTCAAAGCAATCATTTCATAAAGATCCCACAACATCTTAATGAAGGATGTAGGCTGCCTAATGCAGTCCTCCATCTAGGCGCATATCAATAGTGTAAATATCAAAAAATAATCACAGCAGAGGAAAAGTCCAATAACGTCAACATGAATGGAAAAGAAAAACACTCAACAGAAAAATCGCAGATAACTGAAAAGGAACAAAATCCACCCCCACCCATACTAAGCTACAGCCAACACCACCATAATCCCCCAAGCTACTATCGCAATCAAATGCAAAGAGACACGCATAATGCAAATGGGCAGACAATGAAAGCCATAAAGTTTCTATTAGTTTCCACCAACACCACCATCCTCGTAAGGGGGAATAAAAATCAAATGCCTTAAAATCCCCTGATAAGTCCTCTAGTCAGTCTGCCATATGCCCATATCTTAACTTTGTAAGTTCATAGCATACCCGTATCACATCATCATCATTATCAAACCCTGTTCTCATTGTAACTGGATCAGGCACCAAACACAAGGTTCCCAGAATATCCAGAAGACTTCGGACAACAGGAAGGCTATCTTAAAACAAGTTGGCTTTCTCAAAATTCTCAGAGAACTGTAAAATAAGTCAGGAAGAAGAAGATGATAGGTTGCTATTGATGATATTAAACTGTGATCATAACAAAGCCAAGAGACAAAAAGAGATATCCCAGGGTAATGTTGATATTAAATATATTATAAAGGAAAATGCTGTATCACATTTTCTAAGCATACTTGTATGAACAAGCATTGAATCAAATGAATTATGTTCTTAAGTTATAAAAGAAATCCAAATATTATAACTAAATAATTACATTCTAATACACACTTTACATTTTATTATAAGTTCTCATAGCACACACAAGTTTTATAGGAACTAAAATCATGCACTACGCCTTCAAAGTTTGAGTCCCAAAGTTTCTGCAACCATCTTGGTGGCAGAAACCAATTGTTTCTTGAAAAAAAAAAGGTAATATTCAATGCCAAGAAAGATTGGGAACAGATGCTCCATTTTCTTCTCCTTTCTTTTTTTGTGTATGACTAAGAGTGGACACTTATATTGCAAATTCATATTGTATGGACACCATACCAGACACGACCATTTTTTTCATATCATCGCTACTTTTAGTATAGTACTTCCAAGATTTTGAGCTTCATTTCATCTCACTTCTGGGTTGGTGCGTCTGTGACCTAACAACATAGTGTGTATGTTTGTAATATGGACAGAAGATATTATTACCTTTGTCGGATCAAGGCCAGGCTGAAAGCCAATGCCAACAACCCTTTCCACTCTTTGAGTATGCAACCTTGTTGAACAAACAGGCCTACAAAATAAATAGTAAATAATACATCAATATAAAGCATTTAAAGACAAAATTCAAAAGAAATAGAAAATTTTGAAGGTCACATCTCCCAATAAATCAACATAGCAAGCTTTCATGAATATCAGATACTCTATTAAAACATCAGAATGAACTTACAGGTCAGGAGCACGAACATCAAAGATTCTGACAGACCCATCCACAAAGCCACCAGCGAATTGGCCTCCATGAACTTGAGATGCAGACTATAAAACAGAATAGTGTCAGAAATAATAGATGTTAATAAATAGATTGACAGCTTATAATGTATGAGAAACAAAAAATATATAGTATGGAAAAAACTGTAAGAGTCAATCAAGATTGATGAACGGAAAGTCGCAAGGTGTCATTTAGGTTTTTTGGGGTTTAGGCGGGACTTAAGTAGGAAAAACTGCCAGGTCAACTTTTTTTTTTTAAATAAGGGCAAATATTCACAAAAAAAGGAAAAATAAAAACTTATAAGACAAGCAAAAATTCGAAGAAACAATTCTCCAATTGCACATATATGTTTATACTTTATAGAGATCTTAAGCATGAAATAGATGTGTAACAATACTTAGATTCAATCATGTAATATTAACAAAATATTATACACAATTTAATAAAATTCGTGGACTATGTATATCAAATAGCCAACAAGTTAAATGACTTGATGTAAATTATCAAAGGGAAAGTTTTCGGTGGTTGCTTTTGGGTTTAGTGGCTGTTTTTGACCCACTTTTCGTGTCGCGTCCACTTTGGTGCGGGCTTTTTTTACTGTAAAGCGGCTAAGGTCCCATAACGCTTAAGCGCCGCTTTTTACAACACTAGATTAGAATGACCTCAAGCTCACAAGCACTGAAACTAACAGAATAGGTCAACCAAGTCAGTTTTGGCCTCTAATACATTGGAGGATGAAGTGCCCAAACCCATTTAAAAATAGGGAATCTAACGATTGTTGTGGATAAGTAGGAAAGGAGACTAGCAGGGACAAAGGCCTAAAACTAGGGATGTCAACTTATCATAAAAGTTTTATTGCATATATGCCCAGGTAGAATCTTTATGAAAATAAGGAACTCAGGCCCAATACGGATAATAACGAAATTATCGAATAGTGCTGATAATTCGAAAGGAAAATGAACTCAACCTTTCGCTTTGGCCCCTTTTATGTCGAGATAAGAAGAATAAACTGAACGACAGTAGCTGTATCACTATGTCCACTTTGAATCTGTACTCACCAATTGCATCAGTGAAATTTCAAGTTGCCGTTCTTCGTAAATAAAGGGGTTTTCTCACATACACCCCCAAATTATAGGTATTTCTAAAATTACCCTCTAAACTATCATAATTGCTATTTTACCCTTCAAATTATAGTATCCACTTTAACTTTTAAGGAATAAAAATGGCTAAACTATCCTTTAAGTTAATTGAACTAAATAATTTGGAATGGTTAAAGGAAAATGATCCAACATCTTAAAATTGATAGAATAATCGATACACCAAGGCTTGCGACTCTATGCATCTGAACGAAACACCAAGGGAAGTAGAAACCAATGCAATCCAAGTGGATCGACCATGCACTACAATGCACATTAGCATATTGAAAGTTGAAACATTAGAATAGAAATACACTAGCTGAAAGATAGATGCAAATGTGACATCATAAAAGGTCAAAAAATGATTAATCTCAATCGATTAAAAAAAGCAGGAGAATAAATTTTGTATATATACAGTAGCAGGGCAAAAACTAACCAAAGCCGATAGACTACTGTCTGAAGAAGATGATACGGAACAAACATTCTGCTCTTTATCGAGATCCCAAACCAAGACAGATGATACATCACCAGAAGCATACTGTTAATAAGATAAAGACAGAAAACTGTAAGGACCTAAAAGCAATGGCAAAACATAAACAATTATTCAAGATGTAGACTACCAAATAGCCAGAATTCTGTTGCCAGTCCACAACTGCATTCAAACTTCGAACACCAAGTTTATGACTTTGAGTGGAAGAAAATGCTGTCACAAGTTTCTGTTTACCCCTCACAGTATAATCCTTCCATATCCGAACATTTCCATCGCCTGTTTATAGCATGTGTATAGCGCCATTCTCAAAGAGAATACTAAAAAAGAGCTTTCTACAACTGACAACAATACCTACAAGCTGGACGAGAATAGATGGAACTTACTTGAAGCAACTAGAAGCAAACTATCATCAAGCTCATTTACAAGGCAAAGCCTTGAAATTCCTCTGTCAGATAAATTGTGGTTGTCAAAAGTGTTCAATGAGGTAGCTTCCTCATAATTCCATACCCTACGCAGTTAATATTAGGCATTAGTAGCATAATCATATGCTTGTAGTATCTCAATGCTAAAGACAGGTAGTTCAATGTATGCTGCAAAATTTTATATAATAAAGACGTACATGATTAACTAGCAGTGTTACCCTACTAGCTTTACTCAATGAAACGGATTTGATACATAAACCAGGCTGATGGAGAAGGCATATCAACCAGATTTACTGAAAATGTGTCCATAGCATTACAAGGCATGGGCCAAATGATAAAGAGGTTTACTTACTCACTATATCACTCAGCAAACGTCCTAATGCAGCCCACACGGAGACAGGCACAGACCAAATATGCACTTGCCTGATTAAGGGCACAGCAACTGGGCAAGGTGCACAGGGCACATAATAACTCGCGTGAACAGTGATGCAACTACTGCAGTTGAGATGAAACTTTTTAATGGTTCAACATGTAATCCAAACAAGGATAGCTGTTTCCGACAACTACTATCACATTATATCTATATTTGGTTAACTATGCGCAAAACTTCTAGCAAAGAATGTTGATCACGTTGCCAGCAATTAAATTAGAGTGCATGCTTTCAGCTTCTATACCCTGTACTCGAGATCCAAAACGGATACTTCTAGGGTATTCTATAAGATGAAAGGTTTTAGCTATCCTTAGGCTTAGCATAAGGAAAGTCTTATAGATGAGCCAGCTGCACTGGTCAAACTCTTCTTTCCTATGCGTCAATCTGCAGTGTATCATCTTTCTTATAATATGTTTCAAGTTTCAACTTGAAACCGGATAAAGAACACAAAGAAACCCATTGGATGGGTTACCGCCGAGAACAAAGCTACAAATGAAGCAAGATTTAGTAAGCCCGTCAGAAGTTAACTTCCTCCTCTTAGTATGAGTAAACCTTAAAGAAAACGAACTTCCCATACAGAACCATTTAAAAGACCTGAAACACATTTAGTGAACTGGTATAGCCGACAGTACTAATCAGGGTCTGATTCCTTGGATTCCATACTCTGCGATTACTTAAATCTTACCCATTATTACACTAAACAACACTCAGAACATCATGGCAATGCATAACTTGTTTTGTAAATCATGATAATAATAAAAAAACCCGGACACCAAAAAATGAGCCGACGCGCAACTTTTAATAAATCAGAGACAAATTATAAAAGTCTTATGGACATAGGACAAGCTTGATTCTTCAGAAAGTATACATGATTATATAATGTTTCCTAAGAGAGAAATATTCTACGGATTTAAACCTCAATAATCAGATAGTGATGGTGGAGATGGCATCAAACAGATGACTTAAATTAATAAGAAACCACTAACCACTATGCTTGCATTCAATAACACTATAAACCATGAATGCACAACTAGAAGTTCTTTAAATTAGAGATTCTGTACATTGATTGCAGTCACAAAGCCATTCCACTGAACTAAATTACCATGAACCATTGGTTACTAGACATAACCCATATTTTCTAAAATTATATCCATAAACCACACGTTTGGAAGAAAAAAGATAACATCTTAAAAAAAGCTAACCGATACAAATCATAAACATAAAAAGGATGATCAAATACCCAATAAATGACATTTATTTAGAATGCAATTAGAAGCACGCATGTGAGATGCATATCTCCAAAAATAAAACAAAATAATATTAACAACATAAAACATTCCCTCCAAATAATACTATCAGACCAAGATTATATACATCTCAATCACCTGATTCTTTCATTCTCGTCGGCAGCAACAACAATAGGTGAAAAGGGTAACAGCAGTGTGGCCTTAGTACCAGTTTCAAATTTGGTATCCCAGCTAGCAATTTGATTATTAAGCGTGTTTACAGCTGCAATGCAAAGGGACAAAATAAGAATAAAGATGAGTGAATAATACGATCAGAGTACAATACACTGTAAATAGATGAAATGTATGAACATGATCTACTCACAACAATGCTGGCATTTGGCAATACGATCTAATGCAATTTTCTCCCGATCTTCTCTTCTAACTATGATTTCCTCATTATCATCAGCTGCTGTAAGAAGTGGCCTTGAAAAATGACCACAGCTCCAGTTGTATATAGTTGACTGTGGGAGTAGACTTTCAGAAGAACCTGATGGTCCAACGGAACCTAGAAGTGGATCGGCTAATCCTGATTCTGGGGAATTCAGTAGGTGCGGCCGGAACTCTAGGGAACACACACGTCGTAACCCTGTTAAGTAATTTTGTTTTGGGGGGCTAACTGGAGGTGTCCTAAACGTCATTGGCAAATGACCTGCATAAGAAATTAACACAAGAACAAAAGCAATTTGAACCAAAATTCTACAATGTTATAGGTACAGGTTTGCAGGATTTGAGATGTAAATAACAAAGGACAAACACAAATAACAACTGGATACACATTATTAAAATGGAAAAGCCTACGAAAATGAAATAGTGATCACCATTATTCATATCAAACCACGATGATGATCGTGCCAATCCAGCGAGACTAGATGGTACAGATGGAGCCGAATGTTCACCTTGGTGAGTACTTCCACTATACCTTGTTGTCCTGGAAATAACTTGCTCTATACCAATGATGGACAGAGTTCTCCTGCCAAGCTTTGCAATCCGAGGAGATGGATCTTTCGCCAAAGTAGACATGGCTAGAACACATTGGGAATACAATGCATTGTCAAGAGACCTAGATCTATTGGAATAATTGATGACTCCATTGCTAGTAGTTTCTTTTACTAACATGCCAGAGTCTGAATGTTGAGAGGAGTCATCTGATACTGGTGAACCATGCATGATCCCACTAGATGCAAGTGGACTACTTGTGGAGATTCTTCCATCTCGACCAGTGGCCATGCTGTCGCTGCCAACTCTCGTGACAGGCCCAATTTGGGAGGAAAGTGATCTTCCTGGCTGCATATACTGGCAAGGGTTAGTACCATCGCTTTTTGGACTGCTGATGTTGGCCAATGATGGCAAGGAATTAAGCATAGAGTTAGGTGGAGGCTTCCAGTATGCAGCAGCAACTGATTTCAAGTGCTTGTTGTGACCAAAGGCAAAGCGGGCAAGAGCTGTCAAAGAAGGTACAGTCTTATTCACAAATCAATTAAACCAAACAGACCAAAGCATTGCATCATCTGAATCTCTTCATCCTAAGTAATGAAAAAGCGCAGGAAAAAAAAAGATACAAGGAAAATGGTCTCTGTCGTATCTTCCATGAGATTCTCTATGGAAACAGCTTGAGAAAATATATTAAAAAAACTCTGGAATGGCATCAGATGCCATTCAGATATAGAGATGAATTAGAAACAACACGCACATGTGCATGCAGCAAACAACAGACCTTCACTGAAGTAATATCTGAGCAATATAGGTTCATTGGACATATATCAAACACAATTAGAGAATGGCAAAAAATTGTTTCTGAACATGATAGGCCCTCTTGTGGATTCATGTTGAAACACGGGGAAAAAATGATGATTCCACATAACTTACACATTGTACCTCCTTCATTAAAGTAAAAACTGCACATGCTCACATGCAGAAAGACGATTGTTGTGCGCATGTGTTATAGTGGTGGTGGTATGCTAAAGTGGCATGGATGTTAAGTTGGCTGTAAAGAAGATTCTCTATAAGATTCAACAAGCCTCATTACAGTGGAGTAAATACCACTAGCAAAAAGCAATAGGAAAAAAGTAACGCCATGAAGAATTGAGTTATCACCCGGTGAGGCTCTATTAACAATAAATCATTTCTGGACACATACGAAATATGAAGGATCAATAAAATACTTTTCAGTTTTAATAAACCCATAAAACTTGGAAAGAGAAATAACCAATAACCGATCTGCATAGCACTAATAGATTTTCGGCGCATTCCCGATCCAGACCCTAAAACTCACAATCCAAGAACTCAAGAGCAGTAAAAAAACTATGTTAAAAATTGAGTTATCCTAATGTATTTCGCTTTAGTGTCTCCCCTCCCATTCGAATTATTTGTTGGACTTTTGAAGTCTGAGTGACTTTGATTAATCTTATTTACTTAGAACTATACCTTTTTCTTTAAGCAGTTGCTTCGCATTATATCTTGAATAAGAAACTGATTAGGGTCTTAGAGATATTAGAAGATCAAGCTACCAATGTTACAGAAGGCGCTAGGCGGACTAGGCGTTTGAGCCAGCGCCTAGCGCCTAGATGCCTAGGCGTATGCCTAGGTGGCGCCTAGGTGTTTGGCTATTTTTAAAATTATTTAATTATAATAATTGATAAACATATGTATTAAATTCATATAAATTTGTAATTAAAAAAAGATAGCAATCTTAGATCCACAATAAACCATGCATACTTAAATACTAAATAGCCAAAATAATAACTAACATGGTTATAGAAAGCACTAGCAGGACTAGGCGTTAGACCCCACGCCTAGAGCCTAGGAGGTTTTTTTATTATTTAATTACAATAATTAATAGTGAATGTCAATGTTATAGAAAGCTTAGGTGACGGACTGGTGTCTAGACGGATTTCTTTCTTCATTTAAGTGGTGGTCGATGGGGTTTTGTTGAAGGTCAGAGGAAGGTAGTGGAGGTGTTCATATTTAGAGGTCAAAGGAGTTTGAAGGAGGGTGGAGGACGTAGAGCCTACAACACAGAAAATCACGATTAAGCCCTAAATGGTGCAGTCCACATAAGCAGATAATGCTCCCCCTAAACACTCAAAATCTAGGTGGGTAGCCTTGGTAACGCCTACACGCTAGGCGCTAGTTAAGCGGCCTAGGTACCGCCTAGGCCTAGGCGTACGTCTAGGCGGATTAGACGGAGGCTTTTTAAAACAGTGCAAGCTACTACTATTGTCAAACTTGTTTACTGAAAGTCTCTGCATATCTATGTATTTGTACCTGCATACCATATACCTTACATGGTAAAGAAGAAAATGGCACGTTGAACACTTTCTCTAACTGTCTACACTACATAGCACATATTGTTCAAAGTATCATATTGAACATGTACCCCAAGACAGGCCTCAATCCAGCCAGGCTCAGCATTCAACAATGCAAACAGACTGAAAGAGGACTTGAATCCAAGACCTGAAAATTGGGTTGGATTTTAGGGAAGATGGAGTTCTACTACTGAACCAAGTCGCAGTACAAATGACAGTTACTTTAGCGAAATGGTAGCTGCTCTAATGAGGATGATGAACTTATGGTATTAATACTAAAGTGTCAGTATACTAATGCATGAATTCAAGACATAAAGTAGGACTATAAGAAATGTTTGGCATACCAACAGCCACCTCTGCTCTAACAAGAGGACTGCCATCTGCAACAACTGACAGAAGGCTCCTAATAATGTTCAGCTCAGCCTTTGTCTTTTCATCATCATCACAGTCATCATCAACACCATTTCCATCTCTAAAGTCTGATCCAACTTCAAGGAGAGTTCCCAGAGCAAAAACTGCAGAAGCTCTAACCTGCCACGAGGAAAAAGTAGCCTGGTCAAAAAAAAGCATTAAGCTTACAATTGGGAATGTTAAAATTTATTGGAGAAGAGAAAATATCTATCACCTCAGGTTGTGGTTCCGACAACAGAGGTACACATATAGAAGGTGCATCCAACTGCAAGCCTATGAACTGTGCTTCTGGGTAATCCTCCCACAGCTTTCCAAGACAGAGACAAAGCCATTGAAGAAGTAAAGGTTCAGACTGTACTTCATTGGGACTTGCGAGTTGCAGATATCTCAAGCACACATGAATTAGACTCTCCTTAGCACATGCCTCTTGCCCTCGCCTGTGTCCATCTACAATAACTGCTAAAACAAAAGCAGCCATCGCACGCTGCTCGGGGAAAGCATCCATGCTGTCAAGAAACTTGATAAAATAGGCATGGCCCCCATCTTTTACGAGATCAACCTGACAAGACTAAAAATCCACAAAAAAATAAACAAAGAATATTCCAAAGGTTAACCTGCTTCTCCTTGAATAATGGCAAACAAAAATACATCAAAAGCATGTAATGAAAAATGCGATACAATTAAGTTCAAAGTTAAATTGGTCTAAAAAATACCTTATCAAGGGCAAGAATCTTGGTCCATATGAACACAAGAATTTGCCGCAGCTCCATTGCAGTTGTTTGTAGCAGCTTCAACACGTATGGAAAGATTCCAACAGATAAGGCCTAATGGTCCAAAATGGATGTCGAATTAGGCTTGCAAATTTCAACTAGATTAGTGAAGAAGGGGAAAAGAGAATCAGAATGCAGAAATAGTAAAAATACCAGATCCACAGCCCAGGGTCCCATATCAAGGAATCTTCCAAGAAGTACTAGTGCACGAAATCGATGCGATTGGCTAAGCAAAACCTAGAATAGCCATCAAGTGATCAGCAAAAACCCAAATGAGCAGGATAAATATATGATACGTAACAATAAAAAGACTTGGAAATCTACCAAAAAAAAGCATATTAAGAAATCAACGGAGTCCAGTGACTCTGGTCAAGTCTTTTTATTAACGGTTTTTAAATTAGCCAGAAAGATTCACATGTTCTCTACTACAAGGAGCTCAATCAACAACTAATTAAAACATTACAGAGCACTACAGGATCGAACAACATCAGGAAGAAAAAAGGTAGAGGGCTCCTTTTGATACCCAAAAAAAACTACACATTACATCCATCTAATAGAAAACTCAAAGTTAAACAACTACAAAAAGGTGACAATTGAAAATATATATATATAGACCTCTAAGACACAAGTAGCATTAAATATGTGCTCATTTGCTCTCTAAAGATGGTGGGGTGATATTGTCCAGTAATTGATTCTCAATGACCTTGTTCCCTGGACAATTATCAATCAATCTTCTCATCTTAAATCTCCTTCTAGTGTATAGCTACCTGTAGATACGTCTTCATAGGAAAAGAGACCCAGTAGCTTTGTGACATGTCACCATACTCATCATTCAGTCATGAATCGTTATGAAAAAAATTGATTATTCAGAAGGACCTGTATCACTGACTCCGGTTACAATCAGAGAATTACCTAATCTATTGTCTCCTATTATATATTTACTTGGGTCCATATGACTGTTAATATATTTACCAGTACATCTATTGCTAATACTTCTTTTCTTTGAAAGAATCACGTCCATGAATTCTGATTATAATTAAATGTATATGTATTGTCTGTACCCACTGAATGGTGTAAAAACAGAACCTTCCATACTGATTGAGAAATTCACTTGGCGTAAAAATTAGGCTTTATCCCTTTGTAACGTAAAGCCCTTATTCTTCTCCCTACCAGTAAACCTTAGCAGACCCAACAAACTGTCACAAGAAAACTAACAACTGATGTGAACAACAAGAACATAAACAAGATCTGCTTCATAGGCCTTCATAATAAATATAATAATAAAAGGACAAAAATTATTCAAACACCTTATGAGAAGCTCCGTTACCAGATGAACGAACATCATAACTTAACAGGGACAAAACAATGAGGCACAAATGCTCACCTGGAGTACTATTGGCAACTGCTCCGGTGGCTTCTTACGTTCAGAACCATGGTCAAGCCAAACTTCAAACGCCATCAACTGTTCTGTGAAAAAAGGGCTTGGCTGAAGAGGAAAAAAAAGAACAAGAAGTCCAAACAAATTAGGTATAAGAAAGAAATAACACAGGATAAATGCATATTGCTGAAAATTTGAACATTATGTCATCCATAAGACACTTTCAGTAGAAATTCAAGAAACAGTTTATCAGGCACATAGCACTGAAGGAACATGCTTCAACAACACCAAACAAACCTCAAATTCCATATTTGGATCGTCAATCAGTTGTGGAAGCTTAGAAAGACAAATCTCAGCAGCCATGTCCCATGCATCCCTGTAAAGTGTAATTGTTGAGCAAAACAAATCTGAACACGGGGAAAGTAAAGATAAAAATTCTACAAATACATATACCACATATGATGTTGATGGGTCGACGGCAATAATGGATAAGATATTGGGGAACAATTTGCTGTTCTCATAATTCGCTCAGCTAGTAGAAAGTTCCGAAATAGGCTAGCGACAAGTAGATCTTGTCTAAACAGCCTTTGAAAAAGATCTGCAAATTGCCAACTCCCACATCAGCACACTACCGAAACCCACTCTAGAAGATATCATGTATATTGGGAAGAAATTACAATCAATGTAAATCCTAACCATGAGGGAGAACATTCCAAGCAATTGTATCAGTGACAGCAGTAAAAATCCAGTTCAATTCCCCCAAAAGTGTCTTACGGTCATTCTGGCGACCTGGAATTTTGTCTATAAGAGAATGGTCTAGGAAATCATGAAGCAAGGACCTTGAACAAAACCTGAGGAAGAGACGAGAATAAAATGTTTAAAAGAGAAGTAAACATGCACTCTGGTAACACAATTTGCAAAAATTAGAAGGAACACGCTTTAAACGAATTTAAACATGTCAAAGACAATGAATATGCATATATTAGGCGCAACACACTCTGCAAAAAAATTCAGTACAAATCTTTCCTCCAAGAACCTTCGTCTACTTCATCAAATAAAGTAATCTGATTATTCTGGCAAGATTCCTTGATGAGATACCAATGTGGCATTTTAAATATATGCACATGATGATTAATTATCTGCCAAAATATTGTAGATAGAGTTAAATTTGTATGAAAACACCATTTAACGATTTGCATGTGTAGCACCATGAAGTTCTGCTAAGAGCTGACCTATAGACAAGGTCTGCAAAAAAAAAGAGGTTCAAATAATTTTGCGGTCATTCACAACAACAATAGTTACCAGTACGCTTACTGGCAGCAAAAGAAATTTTCCAGAAGTAGGATGTCCTAATTTCTAAATAAATAGAACTGTAAAATGATATGATAACAGACGTAATGAGAACTCAAATGCGCACATAAAAGACTGTCAAATTTACACCAGATTACATAAGAAATTTCATGGGCCACAGGTGTGATTTTGATATATCCTTTTTCAGCGTAGCCTAAAAGAAGTTATACAAATATAAGAAAATAGAAAGAGAAGGTTTCAAAAAATAGTATTAGGAAATATAAAAGTCAATTTACCAGGAAACATCGCGAGCAACTACATGCACATATTTATGCAGAAGGTATAAAGCAACAACATGCACATGTTTATGCAGAAGACGCATAGTTATAACAACTAGTTATAAGCATGTAGTGAAGACAAAAGGATATAAAACTGACCACCGTAGTGCCATTTTAATAGGTGTAGTGAGACAGGAAGTGAACACATCAGCTGGAAAATCAGAACTTTGTGGGAGAGTTTCATGTGATTCACAGGCAGCAAGCAGAATACAGTCCTTTGATGTAGCAGATGCACCAGAAGAATTCCACTCTTGACGCTAGAAAAATTAAACATAAGAACAGCAGAAGCATGAAAATATCAACAAACTTCTACCTTGTCCCAAATGAAAAATATGATTAATATAATAGCAGGACAGCTGTTGTACCTCTATAAATGCATTGACAATCATCCCAGCAGCTGAACAGTCAAAAACATATATTGAGGGTGTCTTTAACCAAGAATCAAGATCACTTATAGGCAATGGTATATACTGTGTGTAACTCTGTATGAGATTCAGTAATCAAAACAATTAATATCTAGCCTTGTTAAACGTTACCAAAACAAAGTTTCATATATCAGAGAGAACCTTATTGAAAACCCAAATTTCACCATTCGTTGTAGGCTTTGGTACTCCATGACCGTTGTAATGAAACAAGACTCTCTCCGACCTGGCATTTTTGCGGCAATTATTACAAAGCTTCTTCACTTCCTCCACTGTAGGATCAAGTTGAAGCTTGTAACGAGCCTGTTATATATCAGACACAAAATTTTCAACTTCATATGGGTTCTCCTGTAATGGCAATAAATGGCGAAAGAGATCCACATCAGTTACCCGAGGTTGCCATCGTTCATATTGAGCATGCAAAGTCTTCCCAATAGTCTCAAGAGCCTTTGGGGCAGCCATAGAATACGGATCTGTTACATCCAGAAAGAAAACCAAAACTATCAATCGACTAGAGGTTGTGGGATTGATATTGTTAATTGTCCCCATGTTTATTATATATCTCCATTAATTCAAGTTATATAGTTATATATGCTTCCCTTTCTTATTACTTTTTATGTTGATGTTGTTCAATTCTTTTAGCTATAAATTTTAATTTTTACAGTATCCACTCTCTTCAATGGTCCTGCTACCCTGAGCATTTGCAATCGAATGGCAACCAAATGGCAACCAAACTGCTGATAGCAGAATGAAACTGATTATTTGGAATCATCAAACAAATCACAGCGCATTCATAAATATGTAAATGACAATGAAGATCAGACGACGCCAGGGCATTTACTTAAGGATAGTCTTGCATGTGAGTTTGTATTTTTTCCCCCTTTTCTTTTCTTCTTTGTGGGTGTATCATACATGACATGTTTGTCATTTACCTTCACAAAAGAATATTTTAAATGACTAAAACAATATTAGTGAAGTCATTTCTTAATTTAACCTTTTTATCCTATTCCTAAAGAATTGAAAAGTAGCAGGTTCTAGCTGAACCTTCCAATTATATGCCTCACTGTAATTTCATGCTCACATTACCCTATGAACAATTTTCAATCCAACTTCATAAGGTGGACAACTAAAAATTCCATGTCAAAATTTTGAAGCAAGCAGTAGCTCAAGCTGTGGACATTCATATCTGAAAAAAGATAATCATCAATATTGTGCTGTAAAAGTATTTGGCTATACAGGAAAAAAAACAGTAGCACATGATTAGTGTTACCTATCCAGCATTCCATTCTGGCACAAGGAGAAATCTTTATTACATCAGGTGGATCAACGCCAATGTTTAAACACAACACAAGCGCCACACATCCAGTCTTCATCTGCACTAGAAAACTTATAGTCAAACCAATCTGCAAGCTAAACTATCATGTCAATTCTCTCACCTGATGGATAATAGGGAGAGAAAGACAGAGGAAAAGCTTAAAAATACATTACAGATGTTTGAAAAATAATATGTTCACAACAGAGTAGATGATCCCTTCAAAGCAATAGACAGGAACCTTCTTAGGTTCCCTACAAACAATAATACAATTAGTTGAGGCTGGGACAAAGAATAAAGGTAAATAAAAAATTTTAAGCCCAGTGCACAAGAGTGAGAGGTATCTTTGGATGTGAAAGAGGTCACAAGGAACAAAAGAGGCACAAGGCTTTAAAGAAGCTTTATGTTAGAAAAGTTAAAAATTTTACATCAAATTGTCTTTCGATTATACTTGGCTGGTTGATCGTCCTAACAAAACTACAAGACCTCTCAAGTCCAGATCCAAATGCTCAAAAAGTAAACAGATGAAAAGGTAGTCACATCACTTGAATTATGATTCCATTGTTTACCCGATAATTCCACAGAACCAACTAAAAAACACAGAATAAGTGTATGCTCCAAAAGATTGACTGAACCCAACTGTCATGAGTTATTAAAAAATCCCTACATAAGGACACTCAATTTTGAAAATTATGCATAAATGAACCTGCTGGAAAGGCTATAAGAAAACAACTTTCTTAAGACAACCTTCAGCAATTCCAATTAATCTAAGACTTATTTGAAAGTACGTGAAACTGATACCAAACAAATGTCGAAACTGAAAACACAAAGCATGACACCTGTTTAGAACCCAGCTCAAAAAAGGAGACACTATAAGTTAACCTTCATAGTCTTCAGAAGAAACTATTTAAAGATTGTAAGAAATAAGATAGAAACTATAAAAAAACTACCTCAACGTTCTATCTACTGACTATAGGGCCTAAATATGTTGTGCTACTTTTTTCTTCAAGGGAAAAAAACATCAGCTAAAACTCCACATTGCTAGCTAAACAATATTTAAGCCCTAATTTGTACAATGAAAAGCCAGCAGGTAAAAATCATTTTCCAAGTTTCTAGGATACTGGGAGCTAGAAGGTTTTCGTGATATTTCTATAAAATTGGACAGAGCACATAAGCTCAATTCCAAAATAGCGTAGTATATATTATCTTGGTAGCAATTGGAAGTATCCTCTACAGCCTGAAAAATACTAAACTAATTGAACAATGCTATATCATTAAACTTATAATGGTCACCGACCAAGGTGGTCCTACGTACCATAACTGTCAAACAAGCGTGAGATTCTAGTGCAACAAAATTAGATTTCCACATTGCTAGAGATAAAAAGAAGCCAAGGAAATACCAAAACTGGCTTGATTTCAATAAAAAATTACTTCAACATTGTTACATAAACCCGGACACATTCATCCTAACTTTCTTATCCTTAGGTTTATATTAGATTTCCTTTAGGATCTGTTTAGCATTGCAAATGTGAATACATCCACCATTTTTAAAAGCAAATAAGTGCTTTTTAGAATTTTAGATGTATGATAAGTTGATACCCAATTTAAAAATAAAGGCTTTGAGAGAAGAAGCACTAGAAAAAATTTTGCAGTGTGAAGAAGCCAAATTTCCTCGCTTCTCTCAATCAGAATCAATGTGCAGGTTATTTTTTTATTTTTTTTTTCAAAACTGAAGGCATGAGATGATTTGCAGAAATAGAGAAAAACTCCAAAAGCAATCTCTATGTCAAAGAGGGGAAACCAAAGAAAAGAAAGAGTTGGCAATCAACAATAATAGGAAACTGGGAACTTTTTCTCTTTATTGTGTTTGCTTTATATAGGAAGGAATTTTGTTGGAACCAATAAACCCACCTTCAAAATATATAGCAATAAAGCCAAGCAATCATTTAAAGTTTATAACATAAACTATAATTAGAGTCCAAATAGATAGACTGGATTCGACTATATCAATTCTAATGCACAGCACTAACCCACTTAGATATTCATATTTATATGTAAATAGGTTTTGGACCCAGACATGAAAAGACTCTATACTTGTTCAGGTGACACAAACAACAAAGCCTTTATACCAAATGTTTGGGGTCGGCTACAAAAATCCCATTCTTCCATTCCGTTCGATTTTTTGTTATCTCCTCCATTGAGTTAACCATCATCATATCCTTTTTAATCGCTTCTAATCAAGTTAGATCTACCTCTAGATGTCTTTGCCCCATTTAACTACAATATTATCATTTTCTTAATCTGTGCATTAAAAGGTCTTCGTTATATATGACCAAACCACTTCAGTTGATTCTCTCTCATTTTATCTTTAATATGAGCGACCTCTAATTTACAATGTTATCGATAGCGGATAGCGTCACGTAGCGGTGAGGCACCACTAAGGCTATTTAGGGCTATTGTGGCAAAATAGCAGCAAAAAACACAAAGTCAAAAAGCGGTCTAATATAAATATATACAAATATTAAAAAATTTAAAGAAAAAAATAAAAAATTCTTAAAATGCATATTTAATAATTTAAAGAGATCCTAAGCATGAAATAGATATATAACTATCACATAATATCAAAGAGGACTGGAGAAGTTGAAGAGCCGTCGCTTCGTGAAGATGAGGTGAGCGGTGAGAGAACTGCAATAGGAGGAGCTCACAACGAAAGGAGGTAAGAAAAGGTGTTGTGGCAATGAGAGGAGGTGCTGAGGGAGGTGCCGGATGTTGTAAGAGGCGACAGGATTCAGTAGGGAGATGCCGAAAGTCGCGGGAGGTGACGGGATGCGGTGGGAGGCAGCAATTTTTTTTGGGGCTAGGGTTTTTTAGAGTTGGATCGCGAGAGGGAGACTCAAAAGAGAAAAAAGACCATGATTAGTAATGACTTAAAACATTGGGTCTTGCCGGTGCTAATCGGGTTTAATTAAAAAATCAACTTGAAACCGCTTTTAAATAGCAGTCAAAAAGCATATTTTACCCGCAATCGCTCGCCATTCACTGCTATGGTGCGCTATTAGCCACTTTTGCGAGCGGAAAGCGCATGTTCTGCAATATGTCACCGCTATTGGGCGATATCGTTGCAGAAGGGTCGCTAACTCTATTAGCACCGCTATTTCGGCGCTATTTGCCGCTATTTATAATAGTGCGAATTTTCTACGAAAGCACCCATTTCCTATCCTATGTTTTAATGTATACACACAAGACCATCGTAATCTGAGAGAAAATCAGTTGTGTACTTCTAGTGTCACAAACTGATATTTATTTCAGATACAATTCTGGATATCCATATTACCATAATCAATACATAACTGATTTCTTTATTTTCAACAATATTAGCTAATTTTTTTCATTATTAACATACATAAAGCAAAATAGCTTTCAGATGAAAGAGAAGTTGAGAGAAAATAGAAGAAAAAGATCTACCAATCATGAATTCCAAGACTTGGGACAAAAACGAGCCATATTCCAAGCTAAATTATGTGCCTTATATTGTCAAGATTTTGTAGCTCATGCAATATTTTGTCAATATATATTTGCTATATTTCTTCCATCCAACAAATTTTTTAATGCTTTTACATGATTGTCATATTCAATTTCCTACCTACCATAATCTATATATCGATCGGATCTAATGAAGACAGGAAGGTATGGTCCGTATGGATATAGATAAGACAATGCTCACATTGTTCAAAATACTAATTCTGATACTTCCTAGGTGAATTTCTGAACAGGATATCTGAACTAAACTGCATCACAATCGCAAATCAATTGGTTCCATAATAATGCACCAAATGTCACCGCCTGATGCTGATTGAATTGGTGTAAAACATAATATAGCGATTTGCTTCAGGATTGTCTAATCAACGTTGAACACAATACCAAACAGTTGTTGTAATCGACACAGAGAACTAGTTTGGGATAGAAGGCCACTAGACGGAGATATTTCTTACCTTTGCAACAATCATATAAACAAATGCACTCCTCAAAAGCAGCTCTTTTAGGAAAAATGTCTCCTTTCTCCTTTCTCGTCTAGCTCTATTTAGTATGGCTTACGAAGAGATAAACAATACTGGACATAATTTTTTTACCATAAACAAGTAGCCAACCCAAAGTTATGCCCAAATGACTAGCTTTTTAATCCTTCTTTACTCAGGAGAACAGACATGAAAATGCTAATTGCTACTACCTCAACTTTATCAATAACACATGATTCTCAGAGCTCTCCCCAAATTGATTAAATGAAATTGCTAAGACTCTATCAATGCAGAGATGTGACATCTAATGATCAATTTCAGTCCTATCACCCAAAATGAACTCAGCAAACCACTTTCAAACAAAAACCTTACAAACCCCCTAAATGTCGTTGCTCTTTTCCTTCCTCTTTAGGTTCTATTCTCCCCTAGAGACTTCCAATGCAGATAAAGCAAGTATAGCTTATATCATCACTATTAAAGCTAATAAAAGTGAAATTCAAAACTCGAACTTACCCGATCCTTCGGCCGCCATTTCGAAACTAAGCCGCTCTCCGCTGGACCCAAAGGCACGCTCTCCTCAAACCCATCATGCCGAAAATCGCAGAGAACTACAGTCTGAGACAAGTAAGCAATACTACTAGTGGCCTTCACAGCCCCCGAATTCACCGCAACACTAGCCTCCGATTCCCTCCCGGCCACCGAATCCCCATCCTCTCTCGACCTAAACTCATCTACATGATTCCTCACGATCGTCGGCGACGATCCCGAAGACTGCGAGAGTAACGGGGCAGGCATCAGATCTCCCAATGCCATTCCAACCAAAACCCTAGCTTCTGGCGACTTCACCCAAACCCTAGCCCCGCCATCAGCACCAAGTCTAAAACCCTAGCAACGCCAATCGCTGAGAATCCTCCGATCGCAAGCGATCTCCGGCGAGGACTAATCGATGAAGCCGCTGGACCAGCGGCGGAACGCAATCCAGCTCCTGAAAACCCTACAAGTTACTATTTTTGGAAACCCTAGAATCGTTTGATAGTGAAGGTGAGGGAGAGTGAGAGAGGAGAATTAGGGTTTCGAGAGTGGAGGCGGAGAGAGAGGGGAAGAAGGAGCGGGGGAAATAAATAGGAACTTTTCTCTCTCTATAAAAAAAATAAATTTTTATAGAGAGAGAGAGAGAGAGAGGAAATGGATTCAAAATTCTAAAGTATTGTTTTTATTATCTTCTTTTTTTTTGTTACGAACTTTCGGTTACTGCTGAAGAAAAAGGAACTGGGGTTTAACTGGATTTTTTTAATATTAGTCCCTGGAAGATTTTTTTTTTTTTTTATTGCGTAAAGTTCCTCAAAAGACTTTTCCAGTAACACTTGTGAACCTTTATGGATATTCAGAAAACTATATTGAATAACCTTTTTTATTGATTGCAATGCTTAATTGTGAAGCATGGTTGTTTTTATCTACTCAACTTCCAATTATCACTTCATATTCACAGCATGATCGCATTTGAGATTTTTTTTTTTTTGGCAATTAATATTTTAGTCTTTTGCGAATTACATGCAGAGAGTTTCGTTAATAAAAAGTTTCGAGTAACAAATGGGGGCTCAAAATAGGAAAGACTGTACAAAAAAAGGATAGTGATGTGGTGACTATAATCTTAACGTATTTAATGATCATTGCAAATATGTGCAGCGATGACATGTTGGGAAAGTATTTTTGGGCAAACTTGCAAATAGTTTTTTGGCACCCAAAAAAAAAAATTTTTGTTTTTCAATTTTTTGGCAACTCCCATTAATAATAGTCTAATTAATATCAGATTGTTCTTATTCTCTTGCTATTCTTCTATAATCCTGCAGAAAACCATAAATGCATTGCTACATGCTCCAAGAATACGAAAACAACCAACAAAACATGACAAATTACGAAATATCACGACAGAGTATTTGGACATCAGATCGTACAATCCACAAGCACAATTAGGAAAGAGAGGGGGAAACGAGATTGAGAAGTTTTTGCTTTAAGGTTTGTGGCTAGCGTATGATACACATCAAGGCACATTTAAATATAGCATTGGTGTGAATTAAGAATACCAAACAAAATGATCGGATAAAAAAATTAGATGGGCAAGAGCTTCTATCCACATAATAAGCGGATCATAAATTTGTAACACAATTCGAGAAAAATAATAAGATAACATCCATCATCGTTTCATCTCGATAAATGCACAACAAAAACGGTCTTTATTGTAATATAACAGTATCAAACAGATACACATTTATCCATAGAACTAGAGAGAGAGAGAGAGACAACGAGATGATGGCTCATGATCTCTCTGCTATCACAAATAACTCCAAGCTCTATATAAATTGCACAAACATGAGATCCATTTCAATGCAGCATCGAGAGAAGAAAAAAAAAAGAGGGTTCACAGCTTTGACATAGCAATGTCCATTGCATCTACGAAGAAATCTGCATTAAGCAAATTAGTCATGTCAAGAGAGAAATAATCAAATTAAATACAAGATAGAGAACGGAATGAAAACGGGTTTACGATTACCCACCAGAATCTGCCTTTGTGAAACAAAGAGGTGGTGTTATTCTGAAAACATTCCCAAAATGTCCGCCTTTTCCAACCAACACACCCATGTCTATGAACGATCAAGGATAAAAAAAAATATCAGCTACTTTTCTTGATGTCATTTATTATAAACAACATGAAGCATTTTTTACGGTGAAAACTTTAAAAAATTGATAAATATCGTATTACCTTTCATCTGCTCCATAACATGCGAGATTTCAACTTTTGCTGGAGTTTTCTTCTCGCGGTCAGTAACCAGCTCAACTCCAAGCATCAGGCCTCTTCCCCTCACATCACCGATAACTGAAAAAGACATTCAAGAACCAAATAATCATTACATTATTCAAAGAAACTGGGGTCTTAATAATTTGCTGGTAGAGAACATTACAAAGAGTGAACAAAAAAAAAAGGTATAAAGGGGTCTTGTCTGCATGACTGCATGTGTTTATATGTACTTGCATATGCTTACAGCTTACCCAGAGCAGCACTCGTTTAATTCACAAAAAATATCTTCAGGTGGTGCATGTGTAAGTTGTTAACCGACGACATGTAAATTCCAGTTTTTAATTAAAAGGACGATACAGATATTTTAATGGTAGTAATTTCAGACTTTCATGAATTTAAAATTTAGATAAAGACTTCCCTCTGCAGTAAAATCTATTCATCATTTGGTATTTTGGCAATCTTATAGGCATTAACCGAGGGAGACATTTGAGCAGAAAGTGGAGTCTGTAATTAAGTAATTTGACTTCAACCGTCATAGTTTCGCACAAGGAACGTTTCCGAAAAAAGGAGTAACCAGGAGCATCTTTGCATATTCAACATGGATACGAAAAGCTGGATATAGAATGAAAGATAGGAGCGAACAAAACTAAAAAGCATAATCACATGTAAGGGAAATGAAATTTTCATCATCAGATTCCAGAAATCCCGACATAAGGATCCAGCCATAGAGTAAAGGGTTTTCACTCAATGAAAGCTCATATATTTTACCGATAATTAACCTAGTACTCAAAAACCCTCATGCACCGAATCACAAATTTAAACACTAGGATTCAAAAACGCCACCTATTTTTATGCCAATTGGCCAACAATATGACCTGAAAAAATTAAGATAGAAAAATGCACAACAGTTTGATGGAAAATCACCTACTAAGGACCAAGGAGTCTTACTTGAGCGGGAGTAAAGTTATGGGCAAGAAAACCAAAATGATGAGTTGACTTTGTTTTTGGAGGTCAGAAAACAGGACTAGGAGACAACATGGGCTGTAGTGAAAATCAAAGATGAAAAAACATGGAATGAAACTCTGGCTGCAATAGGAATGAGCGGACAGAGGGGGTTCATAAGTACAATTTTACTTAAAAGGTCTCACCCTGGACCTCAGAGTATGTCTAGCAGAAAAATCTTGAAAACATAAGGAAATTCTACTGGTTACGGCGTCAAGATATACATGAATGCATACATCACGTGCACATATTTGTAAAGACAATATTGTTATATGCGAAGACAATAACATAAGTCATTAACAAAAGATAAATAAGCTTACTTTCATGCTTTTCTTGGAGGGCTTTCAGTCGATCTTTCAAATAAGAACCCACGATAAATGCATTCTCTTGAAGCTTCTCCTTCTCAATTACTTTAAGAACAGCATGGCCTGTTGCAGTACAGACAGGATTCCCCCCAAAGGTATTGAAGTAGCTTCGCTGAGTCAAAACCTGAGCAATCTCCGGAGTGGTAACAACAGCACCAAGAGGTGTCCCATTACCAATACCCTAATAACATTGAACAAAAACAAGTAAAATGAATTGAAACCCATGCAGTTAGGATTCCAAATTGACAGGGCCCAATTTGCACTCTGTAAGGTTGCACAACAAAAACCTAAAAACTAAAGCAACAAATTTCTAATTACAACTTTTAAGTTTATTAAAACTGACCCCTTCATTTACTATAATTGACTCTGGGTCGAAAATTTTTGGAATGGTGAAATGGCTCTAGTTTCACCTTTTAGGATAGTAAAACTACCTCAGTATTCACTAACCAAAAAGAATCTTTGCTAGGTTTTTAAAGTTTTTAACTGATAGATGGAAACAAAACCTCAATGTGAACTTATTCCCATTTCAATATGAGTGCAAAAAGTGTTCTGACCAAAAATCTCCCGGAGCCCGTGCTAAGACTGGATCAAGAATTTACACATTGCCAAGGTTCGCAATTAAGCAAGGAGAAAGACTTCACCTTTGCCATTGTCACAATGTCAGGTATAACACCATGGGCCTCAAATCCCCAAAAATGGCTTCCAGTGCGAGCATATCCTGCCTGCACCTCATCAGCTATACAGAGACCGCCAGCTTTCTTTATACTTTTATATACTGCGGGCAAGTAACCTGGAGCCAACTCCGAAATTCCACCCACTCCCTGAAACAATAGGAAAAACTTCAATAGAACCAATACCAGAGATAAACATGGTAACTAATAGAAGTGCATAGAGAGAACTGGTAGAATTCTTTTCCTACAACTTGGAATCAATTTAATATTAGGAATGGAGGGAAGAGCATCAATTATAAACGGTATACCTGTATGGCTTCAGAAATGAAGCCGGCTACTCGTCCTGAAGTACCATAGTCAATGATTTCTTGAACATCTCTGGCGTATTTTTCACCATCTGAACCAAAAACTCCTCTATATTGGTCTGGGTTCAGTGCGTGGTGCACTCCACTCTGGAACAATTAAATACTATTAATACACAAATGAAACTGTTGATTAATGGGAAAAAAGGTACGCAATGAGTGTATAAAATATTGTGTTTCAGTGAACTGGAGAACAGCTTATTATACGTCCTCATTAGTATGGAAAAACGAAACAAAACTCATATGGCATTTGTAGACAAATAATTACAAATGCTTGATACGGATAAAAATATCCTCCTAGATATTGCAACTTAAATATATACAGTCTTATATTTGAAAACATTAAGCAGCAACACACAGTCTTCATCATCTAAATGTATAAAGATAAGTACCTGTATGACATTAAATTTCCAGTTACACTGAGCAGTTGTACCCATTGTTCCCGCAGCATTACCATGGTATGAATTTCTTATTGAAATAATATCATGACAGCCAGTATGGAGCCGAGCAATCATCAAAGCCAGCTCATTAGCTTCTGTACCAGAATTAGTGAAGAAAACAACCTGCAAAGAATTATCAAAATGTTTGCTTCAGAGTAACTTGAAAACCGGCACGCAGCAAAACAACTAGTGAAGACAGAACACCTTCAGATAGGGGTCGAAGTTGATCTAAAAATCATCAAATGAAAGGAATCAAATTTGAAAATACATTATGTTTGCAAATACATTTTGATTTGTTTGATTATCAAATATTCATTTAAAATTCTGATCCTTCTAACTCATTTCCTCATTCAATTTGACTCTTTTTCTTGTCGTACCTTGAGATCACCAGGACATTTGGAGGCTAATGCCTCAGCAAAATCAGCAATTGCATGGTTCAAGTATACAACAGTAGAATGCTGCAGGCGTTTTGTCTGATTAATTGTGGCTTCAATAACTTCTGGGTGGCAATGTCCACAACAAACAGTAGCAATACCACCGAAAGCATCAAGATAGCGTCGTCCATCTTCATCAAACAAGTACTGCTTTTTTCCATCAACAATGTTCAACTACATAACACAAAAAAGAAAAACCTTTTGAGTTCACCCATAATACATTGTCACATCTAAAACAATAAAATTAAAGGATACTATTGAATACTTCAAGCAAAAGTGAACTAAGTGAACAGTATATGAAACATTAGAAATAACATTTTCAGACCTATCAAACATCTAGTGGATCTTGCAAACATTTGATCAGTATTAGGGATTTTATAGGTGTAAGCGGCATCATTATTGCATTGGTAACCAGAAGGGGTATATAAGAAAGTTTTTATTATTTTATTTATTTATTTATTTATTTTTTTATTTTTATTTATTTTTTTATTTTTTGTTCAAGTTTGGTGTTAGCAAGCAAATATATAACAAGAAGACCTTCTTGTATACATTCCATCACATGGCAAAGTTCATTCTTCAGCACAAAACAAAGGCCAAACTGAAGCCCAGTTTTCATGCAGTAATTCCCATAAAACTAATCCATTTTATAAATAAACTCCATTATAGCTTTGATAAACTTTCAAAATGTGCTGACCACAATATTTACAATCTGCAGGTAATCGTTTTTTTGGAAGAAACAATATCTGCTTTTTTTCGATCAGATTACCTGAGAGCATGCAAATTTAGATCTAACAATTACTGCTATGTTTTTGCAATCTTTATATACTAGTGATATTTGCCTACGCTTTTCTTTAAAAATTCCTGGAATCCTTCTTATACTGCATCTCGTATTGTGACTGTCATTTTCAATATAAATTAGTTTTCCCTTTCTTTTCTTTGGCCTTCACGTACTGTCAGAGTTTAAATTAACACCGTAAATGGAGTGACAAAATAACTAAAAAATGATGTATAATTTGTACGTAGAAACCACCTCTAAAATAAGGTCAGTATACAGAAATCACTTTTGACTATCAATTAATACATAAACCACCTTTAAAAGAGTTTCATGTTGCAATCAACCATATGACCCATTTTTCATTGAAACTCAAAAAAAATTAACTAAAAAGTGGGCCCTTAAACTTAATGGCAACACATTAATGGTGTTTTATGTATTGACAACCAAAAGTGAGAAAGTATCAAATAGTCCCGGGCACATGGCATTAAATGTGCAACAAATGGATGTCAACTGTTAGATCATTGAAGATCAGGATTCGCGCACGTGTACAAATGGTTGACATCTATCTGGTGCACAGTAAATGCCATGGACCATCCCCATTGGATACTTTCTCAAATTAAAGCTCGTTCCAGTATAACGATCATATGTTAAAGGCGGCTAAATAAATACAAAGAGTTTAAATTAAAATTGCGGATATTAATGGCGATAAAGAACGCATATGTCCATATACTCCGTTTGTAAGTATAAGATCGTCTAATTTTCCATCAACCCTCCATATACGGTCTAAAATACTCCGCCGGTACACGATAATAATTTGAACTCCACCGCAGAGCACTGTAACAATCATCCACATCAAATGAATCCAACGGGGAAAAACTTTTTTTGGAAAGAACAAAGATACAATAATAGAACAAAATTGCTAAAAAAGGAAACTTTTCTCAGATTTAGATCTAAACGACCAAAATATAGGTTAAAAATCTCAAATTCACCCAGAAAAAAACTTACAGGCTGCTTATAGAAGTAAAACATAGACGGGCTCAAATACTGCGACCGCTTCTTCAGAATCTCGTCTGCCCTCGGCCCTTCGTACGGCGGCGGGGAGTAATCGAACGGGGGCATGTTGGGAAGAGCAGGGGCATTTTGGGAAACATCGGCGTGGGCGAGTTGAGAGAGGGGTCGAGCTTGGGAGAGAGAAGACGAGAGCTTGCGGGCGAATAGTCTCTGCATCTTCTCGTTGAGAATGACGCAGGCCCTTTTTGGGAAGAATGGAAACTCTTCTCTTTGAATTTTTTTTTTTTTTTTTTTTTTTTCGTTCCCAAAATGGACCTCACGAGAGTTTGGTGGGTTTGATAGATTTTTGATGGAGGAGGAAGAGGGAAGAGTTTATATAGATAAGGAGATTTGTGTGGGTTTTGTAATTTAGCTTAATTAATGCAAATGATTAATTAATCAAGGGACCTTGATGCAATAATTGAGTGACTTAAATGTCCCCCCCTCAACTTTGGAAACGTGATGAGGATGCTCACGTGGGATTTTTCTAGGTGATGCGAACCTCTATTTGCAACATTTGGGGTAGATTTCACAAAACACCTTCAAAACTTTAAGCATTTTCTAGTATACTATTCTGAATTTTGTTTTTCAAGTTAAACCCCAAAACTTCCCCCCAACAATCCCAAGCAACCCTCCAAACTTTTAACCTTTGCCATAAAACCCCAACAAAGCAATGGGAATACTGAGAAGAATCAGAAGATCAGGCCGAGAGAAAACAAAGAAGAAATAGAAGTTGACAAATGATAAGGTACTCCAGCTGCAAGAGGTCCTTTTTGCAGGGTTTTGCAACAACTTAAAAGTTTTTGGAGGTTATTTAAGGTACCTTAGAGTCTAGGGGGTTTTGTGGGAAAGGTTTTGGGGTATATTGGGATTGCAGGACAAACCTGGAAGTGTTTGGGGATTTTATGAAAATTATGATTCATTTCACAAAAAAGTTTATTAAAGTAACGTGTATGCTTTTTTTGGTATGTACATCAAAGAATAGTATACATGCATTATTGGAGGTAGATTACTGCATTATGTTTGTCTTTAAATGGAATGAACATAAAATTACATGAACAATTAAAAATAAGGGAAGTGATAATATTGTGAGGAGTATTCAACTATGGTTGGTGCATGTTTCCACGTTATCACTATTAATGCTTTCTGAATCAAACCGAAAAATATGTAGATGATCCTATCATGATAGATTTGTGTATTACTGTCGAATTTTGAGAATCAATTTAAGCCTGAAACTTGGTTTTTCTTTATATAATACTAGTTGATGCTCGTGCTATACACGAGAGTAAATTAATATTCTTGTATGTATATCAGACTTTTGGGTAAAGAGAAAGTATCAAAATAAGATTTTTTTTTTTTTTTTACAAAAGAGAGAACAAAATGAATAGTGTATAAAAAATTTAAAAATAAAGAATATGAATTTCCAAGATGCGGAGAGCATTAGATTAATGTGAGATGATGAAAAAAAAAAGATTATTAGTGATTAAATGTTAGAGCTCTTAGACTTTGCCAATTTGCAAAAATACGCAACCAGGTTTGTATTTTGTTAGTATAGTATTGATTTTTGTTTTTTTAATGATTGCTTTATATAACTATAGAAAAATCAAGACAAATAATTAGAGGTCATTGGGAGATAATTTGGAATTGGAGTTTTAAGCGCATCTTATTCGTTGTCTTAGTTAAAGATTTGCAATAGATTAAATTGATGTAGGAGATGATTTTCCCACTCACGTGAGGGAAGAGGAACAAAACCAAAAATAATAATAATAATAATAATAAATCTGTAAATTCGTAATGTGATGCTAAACTTATGCGTGGTCTGCAGAGTCTAAAATCTGGTCCCAATCAAAATTATTTATCAAGTAGAGTTTAGAGTTTAGAACAGAACTTAAATTTAAAGATCACTGCGAAATAGACACATTAATAAATTAGCACTTTAAATAAAGTTCGTACGAGCACAGGATTTGTATGGTGATTGGCATGCCAGAACTCTGACACTATCCGTAGTCATCGAAGGAGTGGAGGTCATAAACTTTTCTTATTTATTTTTATTTATAATCTAGAAATTATATGACACGTCCCTTTTAGTCACATTTTTGTATTCGTGTCCATTTATGATATGACACGTTGAACAAAAAGCTAAGGATGACACGCCATCCATTGTCGTCCTAATTAAGGAGGGTTATTGGTTGGTGTAATATTGAGATAAGTGAGATAATTTTTGAGAGAACTTTTTAATGTTATTCATTGGGGGCATTGGGAGTAGAATTTTACTTTATGTTGTTACTGATTTTTTTTAAACATGAGTGGAATAACTACCCTTATGTGATAAAACAATCTCACGCATATAGAAAAAACTTCGCTCCCAAGTCAAATTTTACCCCAACTCTCATATTGGGATATTTGGAACAAGTGGGGTAATTTTTAAAAATATGCATATATTAACTACTAATATAAGTCTAATTACACTAGATATGTAATTAAATATAAAAAATAACTAAATAATAAATTATACCTAAATATAAAATATTAAATAATTAAAATAATTAATCATGTTTTTAATATATTATATTAATTACAAAATATAATATATTATATAGTAATGCTATATTATAATTTTTATAATATGATATAATACAATATAATATGATTTTATTATTTATAATATAATAAAATAACATAATAATTATTATAATATAATATATTATATTGTAATGTTTATTATATTTTCTTATAATATGGTATAATGCAACATAATATAATTTTATTATTTATAATATATCATTATATTAAATGATATTACTATATGTTACTATCTAATATATTATATAATATATTTAATATTATAATATCATAAAATAATATAAAATATAATATATTTTATATAATATACAATTTATTATATTATATAATAATATAATATACAGTACAATATAATGTGTTTTATTATATTAGACTACACTACACTTATTATTAGTATGCGATATTAATTATAATATAATATGTTTTAGATATTTTGAATATATTATAGTAATTATCATATTGTATAATATTTAATTATAATAATGTAATTTATTATAACATCTTTCTATTATATTATTTATTAAATTTTATTGCCAAATATTTGTATAACTTATAATTTATCATATTGTAATATTATATTATATTTATCATATGATAGACTATACTATAATATATTATTATTTTAATAAAAATAATATATAATTTATATATTAGAAAATATTCTATGATAATATATTATATTGTATTATACTAAACTTATTATTAGTATGTTATATTACTTATAACATAATATATTTTAGATATTTAGAATATATGGTAATTGTCATATAATATCATATGATATTTTTACTAAAGTGTTACATCATTAATTGTTCTATTTGAATTGTCCAAATCATAATTTTGAATTATCCCACTATTCCAGATTATCCTACTTTCTTCCACACAAATTGCCCCAGTGGGATAAAATTGTCTCATTGGGACAACTATCCCACTTAGCCTCAATTTGTCCCAACGAAAAACTCCTCCTAAAAAAGCCGGGAAAATTGCATTGGGACCTTATTTTTAAGAATCCAATTGAGAAACATCTCAATCTTTTTGAACTAGCTTAAAAGACCTTCGAAACAATTTAAAAGCCCCCCTAACTCATGAAATCTTTTTAGGAATTTCAAAAATACCCTCTCCTTATTTATTTTTTCCCCTCATTTTTTTCACTCTTTTTTTCGCTTCTCGTTTCTCCACGAACTCATTAGCCTCTCTCCTCTCATCCCATCTTCAATCTC